>PVKC010030639.1:0-14757 GCA_004027635.1 Crocidura indochinensis
ATGCAGGTGAAGAAAGTGGACCCAGGAGAGCTGCAATAAGGAGGTGCAGGGAGAGGTTTTCTGCAGCATCCCAAGCTGCCTGTCCCGCTCTTATGCCCTGGCCCAAAACAAACTACTCACTAGGGAAATATGAGACCCTAAGAGCACCAGGGCAGAGCTCCTCCTGCAGGCCTGGCCAGGAGCTGGAGACGGCCACAGACGGAGGAGGCCTGGCCTCCAGCCGGGAGCGTGGGTGTGACAAGGCCATCTGCTGGGCCGGCTTGCACAGGACGAGGCCCAGCTGAACGCAGGGGGCAGAGGTGACAGGAAAGACTTCAGTCTTCTCCCCTGTGACAGCCACTCTGTTCTCAGTGTGTCACCACCTTTTCAGGAGCTCAGCCAAGCGTGGAAGCACTCCTGCTTAGCCTACAAAGGTCTGAACCCTCAGTGCTGGCCCTGGACCCATGAAGTGATCCACCTGTATTCAATGTATGCCCCCTTTCCCTGCCTTCCATCCCTACCCAGAGCCAGCCAGATGAAGAGAAGGGCAGCCTCTCTGACACCCAGAAATCATGCATACTACAGGGCTGTGCTCAGGCCTGGCAGGTCCCTGCCTGCTGCAGGCTGGACCAGGTCTGCGTGCACCCTCCAACTGCAGGCCCTAGGCTGGAAACAAGGACCTCAGGGAACAGAGGGAAGGCAGCATCTTCCACACCCTGGACTAAAGGGGGTGCAAGGTCAGAGGAGCCCCAGAGGGTGGGCGCTGAGCTTCTTCCCACTCCCACAGACCAGCTCAGAGCTGAGTCTGCCTTTGTGCTCTGTCCTTTTGGACCTTCTGCTGAGCTGAGGTGACATCTAGCAATCTCAGTTCCCTCCAGAGGACTAGGGGCCCAGAGCTGGTGGAGAGTGCACCAGATGTGAGCCCTGCTCCTAAGTGGGGTCTGCCTGAGTCCCTGCTTGTGCCCCCTGTCTCTCACTGGGGCTGAGCAGACACAGGTTGAGGGGAAAACCCATCTGTTTCTCCAGACCAGGCTTTGTCAGGGAAACCGCTTGAGAGTGTCAGGGACTCTGAGTTTCACACCCTCGAGTATCACCTGAGACTACTGAGACCCTGCAGCTGCCCAGCCATCTAGGTCCTTCTCTGTCATCCCAGACTGGAGAGAGCAGTGCCCTCCTCTAGGTGGAGGCCTTGGCCCTCCCACCCCCATCGGTGTCGCTGTGCTCTGAAAATGCAGGTGGCCCAGTAGAAGAGGGATTCAGGAAATGCATAGGCCCATGTTTGCCTCAGGAGAGTCCAGTAGGGGGTGACACAGGGACCTTCTCTTAAGGCTCACACACATGTGCCCCTGAATTCCAACCACTGTTTCTCCCAGGTGCTCAAGTCCTCTTCTCTACAGGCCTGACAGAGGCAGGCAGGCAGGTAGGGACCCTGAGGGCTGAGTTGAGGTGATGGGCTCATGGGAAGGTCAGTCTCACATGCAGTCCTACGTCCATGTGTGATATGTGCATAGTGCTGTAGCAAGTAGCACTTGTAGTGTATAGTATGCATTATGGGGCCAGTAGCATGTGCACTGTGTCATGCAAGCTGTGTGTGGTGCATGTGTCATGTGTGCTGTGTATGGTGAGCAGCCTGGTGTGGGTCATAGTGGAACAGCTCATGGTTAGCAGGGCATCCAGAACCATCGGAGCTCCACAGAGGAGAGTCAGGTCACCTACCTGGACTTCCCGCGTGTGATAGGCGATGATCAGACCCAGAAGGATGATGGTGGACAGACTGATAAGGCATTTCAGGGCCAGTGAAAACATGGAATCCTGCAGGAGAAACAAAGAGAATTAGGAGGCTACAACTAAGTATCTCCTTTTGCTAAGTCCAGGCAAGAAAGGGAAGTGGCTCACTCCATGCCCCTAAGTCTCAGGAACGAGAGTCCCTGCTGTGCATGCTCCCAGCTTGGGACTTGATACTGTGCCAACTTTGATTTGTCCCTCTCTTAACCCACCTGGGCCAGACAATGCAGTTCTTCCAGTAAAGTTCTTGGCTCAGGCCAAGGACAAGGAGGGGGCAGAACATCAGAAGAGTGATGGAACTGGAAGAAACTGAGCACAGGAGCAGTTAGGGGTTGTTGGGATTGGAGAAGGGCTCTGATTAGGATGGAAGAGGGGATGGCCATGAAAGCCACTAAGTAGGAACTCCGGAGACAGATCTGGTACCATCTACAGGCCACAAGACCATGGTTCACCTCTCAGGACTCTGATGCTCTGTATGTGTGTACGTGTGGGAGGGGGAATATTAGAACTTCAAGGGCCTGGATTAATAAGGTTGACTGTTGTAATCCTATCCTCTACAAATTCAGGATGTCTGCTGGAAATCAGGCACCCTCCAGGAAGTTGAGGTCTCCCTGGTGCCAAGGAAAATGAGGACCATCACCCCCACCCCCAAGCATGGTATGCAAGGTCCAAATGTTCTCAACCACACTTTGCCAGCTGGAACTACTGAAAGCCAGAATATCATTGTTCTTGGTAGCTGACAATCGGTGTTCATTTGTTTGAACATGATTGGGCCCACTTGGCAAAGAGAGAAATATAGCATGGGCAAGTCAGGGGAGGGGGGCTAATGAAGTAACTCCATTCCTTCTTTATTTTTTAGTGAAGCAAGATAGTTTTAATTGAATAAAACTTACTTGGAAAGATGTGAGGGGAGAAAAGGAAAGTAATACATTTCAAGAGGAAGTAATACATATTCAAGAGCTTGAAAGAGCAAGCAAGCAAAGAGACCTAGAGATAAGCAAGCGAAGTGTGTGTCTTCAAGAAAGAACATGGGGGGACCGGAGAGATAGCACAGCAGTAAGGCGTTTGCCTTAGATGCAGAAGGACGATGGTTCAAATCCCGGTATCCCATATGGTCCCCTGAGCGATTCTGAACATAGAATTCAGGAGTGATTTCTGAACATAGAGCCAGGAGTAACCCCTGAATGCTGCCGGGTGTGACCCCCCCCCCTCAGAAGAGCAAATATCTTCTGATTTGGGTTTTTGGTGGTGTTTTTGGCTTTATGAGGGTTTTTTTTTTGTTTGTTTTGCTTTGTTTTTTTGTAGGTGGTTTGTTTTTGTTTTGGGGTGGTTTTTTGGTTTTCTTTTTGTTTTGTTTTAGCCACATCTGGCAAAGCTCAGGCCTTACTCCCAGCTCTGGACTCGGGGATCACACCTGGAGGACTCCAGGTCCCACACAGTATGCCAGGGATCAAATACAGGTTAGCTGCACACAAGGCAAACGCCCTGCTCACTATACTATCTCTCTGGCCCCATTGCCTCACCTCCTGGGCTGGAAAACATCCCTCTAGGAGCTCCATGGTACAGGGGGCATTTTCAGAAGGGCCTGATCACAGAACTTCTACTCCTGTTTAGACTCAAACTCTGATTTCTACATTGTGCTTATTCACCTGCAGGTCCCATCCCAGACCTTGGTTTCTCCATTATTCCTCATCACACTCTGCATTTCATGAAGGTTAATCGGTCACCCCCAACTTAGCCTGCAGGGACAGAGATATCTAAACTGAGTTTGCTCCTCTGGCGGTGCACAAAGAGAAGAGAAGTTTCAACTTCCAGAAAGTCTCACATCTTTGTTTTTGTTTTGGTTTTTGGTTTTTGGGTCATACCCGGCAGTGCTCAGGGGTTACTCTTGGTCCATGCTCAGAAATTGCTCCTGGCAGGCACGGGGGACCATATGGGGCATCGGGATTCGAACCGATGACCTTTTGCATGAAAGCAAACACCTTACCTCCATGCTATCTCCCAGGCCCCAGTCTCACATCTTTGAAACTGTGCAAATCACCAACCCAGCTGCAGCTAAAGGGAACTAGAGGAAACCTGAGGATTCACATCCTGTTTGGGGATAGCATGAGCTCCCTGCCGGCAGATATCAACTCGGACAGCTCACAACACTCTGCGCCAGAAACATCCTCTGTTCTCTCTTAAGTGTCTGAAGGCATCTGGGGCGCATCTAGGGAGCATCAGGTTCCTTTCTCCAAACCTCCCCTTTCCCTAAGGATCTGAGATCAGCTGTTCGTTTCACCCTCTAATTGGTTTCTTTTGAGTAGAAATGTACTGAAACCAAAATCCCAGCCAGATTGCGTCATTTTCAAAGAAAATGATGATGGGAAAGGGGCCAGGTGCCGTCTCCTCTTCCTTTGTTTTTGTTTTGTTTGAAAGCTCGAACGAAGCCTTTGCACCTGCTGCTTGGATTGGGCTAGTGCTGCATCCAGGTTAGCTGGGTCAGGAAGATGCTTGCCCGCTACTCTACAGATCCCCTACCTTCCCCAGAACAAGGCAGTGAACCATCCACCACTTTTTGGGTTGGTTTGGGTTTTGTTTTTGAGTTGCATCTGTCAGGTCTTACTCTTGATTCTGTGCTTACGGATCACTCCTGGAATTGCTTGGGGGACAGAATGGGATGCTGAAGCTAGAACCCAGGTAGGCTGCATGCAAGGTAAGCACCCTGACCATTGTACTCTCTCCAGCCTCCATCAACCACTTTCAGAAACAGAAAAAATGTGCCAAAGAAGACTGGCTAGCCTAGAATTGGTAGCTATTGGTTAAAATTATAGGGATTTGGGGCCGGGCGGTGGCGCTGGAGGTAAGGTGCCTGCCTTGCTTTGTGCTAACCTAGGACGGACCGCGGTTCAATCCCCCGGTTCCCCATATGGTTCCCCATGCCTGCCAGGAGCGACTTCTGAGCGAATAGCCAGGAGTAACCCCTGAGCGACACCGGGTGTGGCCCAAAAACTCAAAAAAAAAAATTATAGGGATTTTTTTTTTGGGGGGGGGGAGGTTTGGTTTGGTTTGGTTTGATTTGACCCGTACCCAGGAGTGCTCAGTATTCCTGGCTCTACACTCAGGGATCACTCCTGGCAGGGCTCAAGGGCCCATATGGAGTGCCAGGGACTGAACCCAGGTCAGCCATGTACAAAGCAAGCCTCTCATCTTTGCTTCCTGAATCCCAATGAAGCCTGAAATTGATATGGTTTCTCAGGGATCAACACAAATTCTGCCATCCTGGCACCCCTACCACCCCCATCTGAGGTCACAAGGCACTCACAGGACTGGGGGTGATATGTAGTCATTCAGTCAGCACTTCTCCCCTATATATCAGAACTTCTCGATAACAAAGTCATAATCTTGGGAACAGCCAGAAATTATATCCCGTCCCAGTGGGAGTAATTTTTAAAGCCATTTCCCCCTAGATGCCAAAAAATATCAGAGTAGTTGAGTAAATTCAGAACACTCTGTAGCCCTAGAAACTTTTCTGTAGATGGTTAAGGCTATAAGAAAAAGTTCATTGCATGATATCTAGGGAAAAATTCAACCTCCAACTTTGTACATATAATTTCAATTATTTCACTTTAAAAAAAATTTTAAGGGGCTGGAGAGATAGCACATCAATAGGGCAATTGCCTTGCACGCAGCCGATTCAGGATGGTCAGTAGTTCAAATCCCAGCATCCCACATGGTCTCCCGAGCCTGCCAGGAGCGGTTTCTGAGTGCAGAGCCAGAAGTAACCCCTGAGCACTGCCAAGTATGACCCCCCCCCCACACACACACACAAAATGCTTTTAAGTTAAAAAAGAAAGACTAATGTTTCTCAAGAAGAAAACCCAGGTTCCATCCCCAGCATCCTACGGTCACCAGGGGTGACCCCTAAGTATATAGCCAGGTATAAGCCCTAAGCACAGCTGGGTGTGGCCCAAAAGTCAAACAAACAAACAAACAAACAAGTGACTCAAATATTCAAAAGTACTAGAGCATTTTTCTTTTTTTTTTTTTTAATTTTTTTTGGGTTTTTTTTGTTTTGTTTTTGGGTCACACCCGGCAATGCTCAGAGGTTATTCCTGGCTCCACGCTCAGAAATTGCTCCTGGAGAGCACGGGGGACCATATGGGGCACTGGGATTCGAACCGTTGACCTTTTGCATGAAAGGCAAACGTCTTACCTCCATGCTATCTCCCGGGCCCTAGAGCATTTTTCTTAAGAGTACTTTTTCTTTGTCTTTAACCCAAATTCCTACAATAAGAATTTATGAAGTTTTATAGAGTACACTGAGACTACTACCCACATCAGTTCTAGTAACATGAGGTGCTAGGCATAGGGACAAGGGACTGAGATGACAGACATCAGACCCGGGCATCATGCATGATAAATAGGTGCTCAGTGTTTGAGCCATTTACCTGGTCCTGAGAATTTTTTTTTTTTTTTGGTTTTTTGGGCCACACCCGGTGACGCTCAGGGGTTACTCCTGGCTATTCGCTCAGAAGTCGCTCCTGGCTGGCACGGGGGACCATATGGGGAACCGGAGGATCGAACCGCAGTCCGTCCTAGGTTAGCGCAGGCACCTTACCTCCAGTGCCACCGCCCGGCCCCCGAGAATTTTTTAATTGAAAAACTTCATGTTGCTATGTAAAATCTGAGTCTATGCCTAATAAAAAGGAGTCAGCATAAGGTCTGGATAATAGTAGAGTGAGGAGGGCATTTGCCTTGCATGCAGCTAACCCAGGTTTGATCCCTGGCATCCCATAGGTCCCCAAGCCTGCAAGGACTGATTCCTAAGCACAGAGCTTAGTGCTCTGGAGTGCTCAGGAGTTACCCCTCCCCCCAAAAAAGGAGTCAACATAGATGCAGATGAACTGTATAGCCCAGTGGTACAAAGACCTGTGAGAATGACCACAGGTCCCTATGCACTTTCCAAGTAGCCTCCCAGACCATCCATCCACTTAATCGAACTACCAAGTGTCAACCCAAAGGCCATAGGTGCTTAACAAGCACTTCTTCAAAACATTGAAGAGCAGAGGGGCTGGAGCAATGGCACAGCAGTAAGGTGTTGACCTTGCACGCAGCTAACCAGGACAGACAGCAGTTTGATTCCCTGGAGTCTCATATGGTCCCCCAGACCAGGAGTGATTTCTGAAAGCATTGCCAGGAGTAACCCCTGAGCATCACCGGGTGTGGCCCAAAATAAAAAATTTAAAAAAAATTGAAGAGCAGAATATGGACTGTGAATGCAAGTTAGTGAGTGAGGCTGCACCTAGACTCCCAACTTTCCAGCCTCCCTCCAGCTTTCTGAGACACTGAGACCCAAAGAGACAAAAATGACTTTCCCAACCTGTATAGCCGGCGCCTTGAGTGTGATGTATGCGAGATCTCACTCTCTCCATGCCTTCCCTCTAAACATAATTTGTATTCTACTGGGGGCTGACTACAGAGGAGAACCCATAGAAGCAACAACAGAGACCCCATTACTGCACGATGCCCCCTTCCATAGCATCTGCTCTGCTCCAGGTCATTAGTCAGCCTGAGTTTCTCTCCCATCACAAGGTAGGACACAAAGCCCTGTCCTGGGCTTCTAAGGCTTCCATGAGCCACTCAAGTCTAGTCCACAGAGCAGAAAGCTGAATCTGGATGTGTCATATAACCTGTTTGGGGAGAAGGCCACCGAACAGCAAAGTTGGAATCAGAAAAGGCCAGGCCTTCATCAAAGCCAATGGCCTCCAGCTTTCCTGTCTTCCCCCCCTTATACTACATCTGCCCTCCCTGGCTGTGGTAAGACTTGCCCAAAGCAGCTCCAAACCCTTTCTCCCCCGAGGCTCCACACCCACGCGGATGATGGAGTATCCCCAGCTTCTGAGCCAGCCAGCGCAATTGCCTTATAGCTCCCAGAATTGTAATGATTATGGTAGATCTTCCAGGAGACTTTGAAGTTCTAAATGTGTTTTCTGGTTTGGAACATTGGAAAGTATGCTTGCAGCAGTCTTGGAAGGGCACAGAACCAATGTGAAATATTTGCTGTAATCAAGGGAGGGTCAGACTTAGGTGCCTTCCCAACCACACTGATGCCCACAAAGGGCATGTGTGCCTGTATGCATGTGGATATGCACACATGTACATGACCCACTTGTGATTTTTGCCGCTGGCTGGAGACCACACGAGGAGACACTCTCCATGGTTCACATGGTTCACATTTACTGAATTAAGATAGGCTGTGCCTCTCCGATCTCACTACCTTGTGTGCATTCGGTATGGAAAATAATCCATTTAGAAATCTTTTCTGTATTTAATAAGGTCAACTTTTCCTGCAATTTCATGGCAAAGCTCCAACAGAAATTGGTATTCAGCATCAGCTTAATCCTGTGGCTCTATGATGACTGTTCTAATTAGGCCCTCTTACTAATTAATGCTATGCAAATTCAAGCCAATCCCGAACCCATGGGCAGGGAAGCTGATTCCCGGGAACAGATCTCAGAAAAAGGACATCTCTCCTCAAACTGGAACATCCCCATCAGCACTGAGACCCTCTCCTCTCCCTCCTTGTGTTTCTCCATCCTGTAGTGATGCTCCCTGGTCTCCTGGACTCAACCTCCCAGGGTTGTGTTTTGCAAGTACTTTGCTGATGCTCTAGGCACTCAGAGCCAATGCCCGGCCTCACCTTGCCATAAAACAAGGCTGCCTGTGTCCTGTTCTTTTTTTTTTTTTTTTGGGGGGGTCACACCCAGCAGTGCTCAGGGGTTACTCCTGGCTCCATGCTCAGAAATTGCTCCTGACAGGCACGGGGGACCATATGGGGCACCGGGATTCGAACTGATGACCTTTTGCATGAAAGGCAAACGCCTTACCTCCATGCTATCTCCCGGGCCCCCTGTGTCCTGTTCTTAATAACTCATGTTCCAGAATAGAGTCACACTGGCCTACTCCATTCTTGTGTCATCCACTCTGAGAACAGGGAAAACAGGTGTGGTTCCCACAGAAGGTGAAGTGGTTCCCAGATAAGCAGCTTAGGTCTCAACCTAATGGAGCCAATTCCTCTGCCCAGATGCTTAATAACCAACAAAGCTCTGAGCTGGGCCCAAGGTTCTTGTTTGAAAGGTCTAGCTTTGGACAACAGCTTCACACTTCTGAGCCCAGCTCTCCATCCCATCACCCCCATACCATTAAAAATGAGACTCTTGGACCAACTTATTTCTGACATTCAGTTAAGCTTTATGGCCAAGGCACATGTAGGTCACAGTCATAACATCTTTCTTTTCGTTTTTTTCCTTTCCCCAAGTATTTGATACAAGACGAAGCTGGCAATAAGAAATAATCAGCAGCACAACTGCTTCAGGCCCTCTTCTTCCACACCAGAACCTTCCAGAACCTTCCAAATCATACCAGAATAAGGAAATGCTCTTATGTGAACCATTGGGATGACCAAGAAGATGGGTGCTGTCAATTTACAAGTCACTTGAGATTAGAGCATCAAGAGAGGGGAATTCAAGTCATGTCTTTGCTGTAACTAGCTGTGTGACACTGGTCTATTACAAACCCTTTCTGGGCTTCATTTTCTTTTGGGAAAACCAGCTCTCATACTCAGTCCCTCCCCTCACTTTCCACAGAGCTTTCAGAAGAGGAAGCGAACAAATGTACGTGAAAAAGCTGTTCCTCATATACACCCCACAGCCTAGCTAGACAGTATCACATGGACTCTTAGTTGATCCATACCCAATATCAACATTTTAGGGTGACAATAAATACTATTTGCTTGGGTTGGATTTAGGGGATTCACACACTCAGTGATGCTTAGGGGCACCCACAAACATTCGCTCTTCCATGGAATTCTCTCAGTTCCAACTATCCACAAAGATGCTCAATGGGCATTTGGCCCACGAGTAGTTACTCATCCGGCCATATCACCAACTGCCTGTGACCACTAGCTATGTCACAACTGCACAAGACCTGGGAAGGAGAGATAGCATGGAGGTAGGGCATTTGCCTTGCATGCAGAAGGACGGTGGTTCGAATCCCGGCATCCCATATGGTCCCCTAAGCCTTCCAGGGGCAATTTCTGAGTATAGAACCAGGAGAGACCCAAAAAACAAAAACAAAAAAACAACAATTACTGCACAAGACCCGAGATCATCATACCCCACCTCTGCCCCTCCTGGGCCCGTGGACCCTAAGTCCCATCAAGCAGATGAAGGGGGTGGAACAGTTCAGATGGGGGACAGGCCACCAGCCTACTAGGGGATCCCAAATGTGAGATGTAGCAAGGACTGTGGAGGGAAGCCTAGAGAGGCCCCAGAATGACATTTGCTACAGGATAGACTCTCTTCTAGAGGCCATTTCCAGAGCAGAGCCAGACCCCTGCAGTTTCCCTGTCCCCCTTCCTGAGCTCACAATGGGGTGATGCTGACCTCCTGGGGGCTCAGGACTCAACTCTTAAGAGCCTTTCATGAGTCTGAGTCATTTTCTACCCTGAGAAGCCTCTTTCTAGTCACAGCCCCCTCTCTCCTGGGGAATTCCTGAATCCATTGGTGGTGGTGGAGGAGGGAGCAGTGGGGGGAGGGCTTCAAGCCAAATTGTCTCCACTCCTCTCTGTCCCAGACACCAGCAAAGAGGCATATATCTGTTGACATATGCCTTCTGACCATTGGGAAAATAATATCTGTTACCCCAGATAACATCTCTGCCTTTAATGGGGCATCAGGCAACCAAGTGATCATCCACTGCCACTGCTGGTGAATGGAAGCTTCCAGTAGGGCTGATCTATCCATTGTGCTTATCCCCCACTCTCTCCACACTCAGAACATTGCCCAGCGCGTAGAAGTTCAATAAATATGAAATCTATATTGGAAATGGGGGAGTGCTGTTTTTGTATTTTTGCACCATACCCAGCAGTACCTGGTAACTATGCCAAGGGAGGGGTTCATGCTCAGGGGACATGGAGATCTGAGCAGGAAGCCAGTTGTCCTGCATGCCCAGATGCATTGCCTATCGAGCGCTCTCTGGTCCTCTATGTCAGATATTGAATGAAGTAGCACAACTCTTGGCTAGGTCTAGCCCAAACAAGAGACGAGCAGATATAACCACGCCCACTGTTCGCATCCCTAGAACCTCAGAACTAGCCCATCTATTATTCACACTGTCCCCAGGCTAGATTCAAAGTGGGTCTCAAAGGTCTGTGACCTAATTCACAGATTAATCTTGTTCCCAGAACTATCCCTTTTTCCTGCTTCTTGGGGATCAGGCACCCCCAAACCTTACCCCCACCCCATTAAACTGCCATTGATTTCTGGCATGACAGATCACAGTCTGAGATCAGGGCCAGAGTCAGCTATGCCTTTGCAGTGAGGAGCCTGGCATGGGGGCGGGGGGGGGGTCCACAGACAGAAAAGGCTGCAGAAAGAAGGGAGCCTCAGAATAAAACTCACCAGACTTTGCTGGCCATGGTGTCTCTCACTCTGGACCTTCTCGTCAGTCCCTGAGATGGAACCTGCTGTCTAAGGGACCCCCAAACAGCTAGCAACAAGGGCAGCAGTGGGAACCACGACCAAGACACCAATTAAGAGGAAATTAAGTGACACCATGGTGCCCCGGCCCCCATGTTCCTGCTGAGAGCTGTCCCCTGAGAAGGCAGGAAAAGATCACATTGCGGAGATCAAGCTTCCAAATACCATGTCTGACAGGTCACCCCATAAGGCCACTAACATAATCCTAATTAAGGAGCCAATTTTCTTTACAGGGTCTGACCAGATGGAGCCTGGGGAACTCTACTGCTTGCTAGCTTAGGATTCCTTTTTCCTGACCTATATGTAACTTTGGCCAAGATTAGATTCCACAAGCTTCAGTCAAACTTTTCATTATATATACGATATGTGCCAGGCATGGTGCCGGGTGCAGGAGATAGAAATGCACAGGACAGGATTGGGTAGTTTGGAAGCAGGTCGGCTTCTCAGATGGTCCAGAGCAGGTAAGTATGTCCCTGAGTGGTGTATCCCTGACTCTGGGAAAGAAATCACAGCTTCCAAGTTTTGAGTTCTGTATCAAGGCAGCATAAAACCAGAGAGAGGGGGGCAGAGTGGTGGTGCAGTGGTAGTGCATTTGCCTTGCATGCTGCTGACCTAGGATGGACTGTGGTTCAATCCCCCGGTGTCCTATATGGTCCCCAGAGCCAGGAGAGATTTCTGAGCGCATAGCCAGAAGTAACCCCTGAGCGTTTTGGGGGTGTGGCTAAAAAATCCAGAGGGAGATGGAGGGTTGTGGTTTCTACTACTCGTCAGAGAATCTGGGGCAGGTGGGCCATAGCCTGTCTACACCATGTATGAGCAAGAACAATTTGGCTCATCCCAAGACAACCAAATAAAACACTCTCAAATGATGCCTGGGCACAAGGCATGCAGAAAATATTTCAGGCTGCGGAACTCACTCCAAAGCCTGGAGTACATGACTTATGTGCAGAAGGCTCCAAGGTTTATCTCCAGCATGACATGATCCTTTGAGTACTATGTGGGTCACTGGTAGGTCCAACACCATAGATATAAGTAGAAATGTCTACATCCTTGGACTCAGTACCATGCATAGGGATAAGATTATCATAAGTAGTCCCTAGAGCCCCCCTAACACCCCCCTCATCCCAGATCAAATATGTTTATGATTCTAATGTAAAGATTAGGGATAAAAGTGACTGTTCAGGGGCCAGAGAGATAATACAATGGGTAAGGCACTTGCTTCATATGCAGCCAACCTGAGATCAATTCCCATCATCCTGCTGAAGCAGTTCCTAAGTGCAGAGCCAGGAGTAACCCCTGAGCACCACCAGGTGTGACCCAAAGACTAAATAAATAAATAAATAAATAAATAAAAGACTAATCACTCCATGCTCAACCTACACCATTTCAACAGGTCTAGCTCCATGGGTCAACCAAGCATGTGGCCACACAATAGCCACATTTTCAGAGTTCATCTGTTCACAATTATACTTCCCTTCAGTGGCTGACGATAAGCAAGGAAGGAAAAGAGCAATTTCCAGGCTAATTCCTCAGAGAATCCAGGGGGAGAGCTACAATGATCAGCCTCAGCACTACAGAAGCAAAGCAAGCCCAATAGAAAAGATGCATAGAAGCCTACCAGTGTCAATGAATGTCAGAAAGAACATAGAAGGTTCAACCAAACCAACCAGCTCAGTAAGTCCTCAGACAATGACTTTAGTGACCCTATTGTGAGAGCGTTTAATGAGCTCAAAGAAACCATGGCACAGATAGTTAACAAAGTGCAAGAAATCTGAGTGGATGAGGAAACTATTATGAGAAATGAAGAGTCTGATAGAACATATAAATGAACTCCATAGACGCTCTGCATCACAGCTAAGGAAAAAAAATCAAGGAACTCCAAGATGAGATGGAGGAAATCACTAGAAAACAATGGAAGGTGGAAAATCATCTGAAAAGAAATGAGCAGCATACCAGAGAAGTATGGGGTGAATTCAAGAGGAAGAATATAAGAATCATTAGAGTCCCTGAAAATCAGGAAGGCAAATTCAATTAAGAAGCAATAGTTGGGGCCGGAGAGGTAGCATGAAGGTAGAGCGTTTGCCTTGCATGCAGAAGGTCGGTGGTTCGAATCCCGGCATCCCATATTGGCCCCCCATGCCTGCCAGGAACGATTTCTGAGCGTAGAGCCAGGAGTAACCCCTGAGCGCTGCTGTGTGTGACCCAAAAACCAAATTAAATTAAATAAATAAATAATAAAAAGTGATAGCTGGGGCTAGAGAGGTGACACAAGCGGTAGGGCATCTGCCTTGCCTTTCATTCACTAACCTAGGACAGACCTCGGTTCGATCCCCCAGCGCCCCATATGATCCCCCAAGCCAAGAGCGATTTTGAGCTTCTAGCCAGGAGTAAACCCTGAGAGTCACTGGGTGTGGCCCAAAACAAAACAAAGAAGCAATGGTTAAATAAATCATACATAGGAATTTCCCAGAGTCGGGTCCATAGATCCGGGTACAAGTAGGGCACTTGCCTTGCATGCAGCCGACCTGGTTCTATACCCAGCACCCAATGTATGGTTCCTTGAACGCACCAGAAGTTATCCCTGAGCAGAGGGGCAGAAGTAAGCTCTGAGCACTGCCAAGTTTACACAAAACAACAACAACAAGAATTTCCGAGAGTTTAGGAATACAAGCACCAAAATCCAAGAGCCATGGAGAATGCCAGGAAAAAATAGACTCAACTAGAGATAGAATACAGCAAGATCACAAAGGGAACAAAGGAAAGTAAGAATTACAGATCTATCAAAAGAGACTCTCTGAGCCAGAAGAGAATGAAGGGATATAGTACAAAAACTCAATAGAATGAATAACTCACCAGAATATTCAGCTAGATTATATTCAGATTTAAAGGACTGATACAGAGCTTCACGGGCAGTAAACAGCTTATGGAATTATGGCCTTGACACTAATCTTGCAAGAAAGGAACAGTTTAAAAGGCAAGACAGACTTCTAGCATGTGTCACGGAGTATGCCATTCACTGATGGCATTTATGATTACCCTCTACTAGATTAAGAAAGGTTTACTCCTACCCAATTACATATTTGTAATAATGAATTAGCATTTCGTTTATATTAAATGTGATCTATATATCAGGTTACATCCATATATACCAGGGTTCTCAAACTCAATTTACCTGGGGGCCTCAGGAGGCAAAGTCGGGGTGATCCTTGAGTGCAAAGTCAGTAGTAAGCCTTGAACATTGGGAGGTGTGACCCAAACAACTAAAACAAAACAAAACAAAAACGATTCCTCTGGCCCGGAGAGATAGCACAGTGGCGTTTGTCTTGCAAGCAGCCAATTCAGTACCAAAGGTGGTTGGTTCGAATCCCAGTGTCCCATATGGTACCCCGTGCCTGCCAGGAGCTATTTCTGAGCAGACAGCCAAGAGTAACCCCTGAGCACCGCCGGGTGTGGCCCAAAACCAAAACCAAAA
>PVKC010030640.1:0-14752 GCA_004027635.1 Crocidura indochinensis
AGATACTGAGATTATTAGATAGATGATATAAAAATGTAACTGATAAGGGGCCAGAGATAGTACAATACTTAACCAAGGTTCAATCTCTGGTATCCCATATGGCTCTGTAAGCCCACCGTGAGTCATTTCTAAGAACAGAGTCAGAAATAATCTCTGAACACCGCTGGGTCTGGCTCCTTGCTGCCCTCAAAATATATATTTAACTGATTATGCTCAGAACTGAGAGATAACGCAGAAGACTAAAGTGCATGACTGTATACAAGAAACCCAGATTTGGGCCGGGGAGATAGCATGGAGGTAAGGTGTTTGCCTTACATGCAGAAGGACGGTGATTCGAATCCTGGCATTCCATATGGTTCACTGAGCCTGCCAGGAACAGTTTCTGAGCCTAGAGCCAGGAGTAATCCCCGAGTGCCGCCAGGTGTGACCCAGAAACCAAAAAGAAAGAAAAAAAACAGATTTGATCCTCTGCATCACATCGCACCCCATAACTACCAGAAGCTGCCAACCAATTAGTGTTTAATGTAACTCCAGGGGTCCTCAAACTTTTTAAACAGGGGGCCAGTTCACTGTCCCTCAGGTCGTTGGAGGCTGGACTATAGTAGAAACAAAAACTACGAACGAATTCCTATGCACACTGCATATATCTTATTTTGAAGTGAAGAAACAAAAACAGAACAAATACAGTATGTGGTCCGCGGGCCGTAGTTTGAAGACCCCTGAATAAGCAGACAAAAAAATTAACTGATTTATTTCAACTAAATATATGCAAGATAAAGAATTTCACCAAGACTCAGATTCTGTTGAACTGATCGGGCATTCTATAACTGAAAATGGAAGTCTTTACTTACTGGAATTAGAAACTTGAATCATTTGCTACGGAAAAACGATGAGGAAACTTGTGAGCTGAACTTGTGGCTTTGGAATTAGAATGTTGTATAACAAACTTTTGAACAGCATTCTAATTCCCTGTCATTAATTTTTTTAAATATTATCTTAAAATTAATAACCTTGCTCAGTGTACATTTTATGCACGAGGAGGGCATTGTTGTAGACATATTGCATCTCAGCAATTCTCGTGGGTCATATGCGGTAGGAAAGCAGGAGCACGAGCGGACGAAGTATGAAATAAATGAAACCACACAGAGAATGTGGGGTCAACAAGTTTTTGGTAGGAGTGCGACAAGTTTAATTTTTTGAGCAGGGGTATTTATAGGGGTAAAATTAGCCACAGGTGAAGAATAATTGTAATCACAAAGCCTAGTATAACAATAACAATCCCTAAGCTAAGGGTGTGACTAAAAATTTTAAATTACAAGAGAGAAAGTCAAACTCAAAGTAACTCCTTGCAAGCTTACTTTAAATGCAAAAATCAGGATTAGGAGGAAGTAGGAAATATCTAGAAACTTGGTCTTTCTAGACTGGACTCTATTGTTTTAGAGGTTAAGTAAGGGAGGTACCAAATCCCCAAGAATGAGCTTCCCTATTTCTAAAAGAGGGTTAGTAGTTAACATCTGCATTCAGGTTACACCCTTGATTACAAGAAACTGCAGCTGCAAAGGACATATTTGAAAAGGAGAGAAATTTTTTCTTTGCTTTTAGGGCTGACTATATCCAGAAAAGGGGTTCTCAAATAAACTTTGGTACTGGAATTTCTGAGCCAAATTATTTGATAGAGGCTATTATTTTGCCTGGATATGTACAAAGGAGAGATAGCCAAATACTGGCTGAAAATGTAATGCCAGGCATCTCTTTGGAAATTCCTCAACCATCCACACAGGGGAAAAAGGCGTCCACAGAGGGCCTTTTGAGAAACCCCATAGGGGTTAAATTAGTTCTACCCACCAGGAAAATCTGAGGATACATCTGGTGGGCTGAACCCCCCTAAAACCTTAGGCATGCCCTGGCAGGGCATGGTTCAGTTTCTGGCACTTTGTAGTCCCACAAAAACAGAGCTGTCCTTAACACCACCAGGTAAGGCCATAAAACAAATTAAGAATGCTCAAGATAAGAGGCCAAAGCAGTTAGGAGTGTTGCCTTGCATGGGGTCAATCTGAGTTTACTCCCAGCATTTTACATGGTCCCATGAGCCCACCAAGAGTAATTCCAGTGTGCAGAGTAACCTCTGGTCACTGTCAGGTCTGGCCCAAAATTTAAAAAAAAAAAAAAAAAAAACTATGCTCAAGTCATTTAGGTACATTTAGTCATGTTTAGGCAGAGCAGCAGTTTTTTATTTGATCTAATCTATATTTTTAATTGATTGAGGCTCTGTTATTTACAAAATGTTACTAATGATAATTTTCTGTGTACATAGTGTCAGGGGGTACCCATGACCAGTGTATCCTACCTTCGCCAGTGACCTGAAACCCTTCCTTTTCCACAGCCCTGCTCCTCCCTCACCCCCAAACTCTTTTGTTGCAGATCCATTGTGTTGTCTTTGGTCCCTTGTTACTATGCTGCTAAGCCCCACATATGAGAGTAATTATTCTGTATCCCTTCCCTTCTGACTCATTTCACTCAACATGATTATCTCTGATACCCTCTGTTTCCATCCATGTTGTGGCAAATAGCATGATTTAGTTTTTTTCTTTGAGCTATATAGTGTTCCATTGTATATATTTATTTCATAATTTATTAATGCATTCATTTGTATTATATATGGGTTATTTCCATATCTTGGCTATTGGTACTATAGTGCTAAACTGAACATAGGTGTGTATGTTTGAGGGATAGATACCACAAAATGATATTGTGGGGTTATAGAGGAGTATTTTTCCTATTTTTTGAGAGATCAGTGTATCACTTTCCATAAAGGTTGAGCCAAGTGGCATGCCTATCAAGGGTAGATGAAGGTCCCTTTCTCACCATAATTCCACCAATAATGAGATTTAATCAAGACTTTTTGGTATGTGTCATTCTCACAGGCATGAGAAAATATCAATATTCTTTTTATTTGTGTTTCCCTTATCGTGGGTGGCAGCACTTTTTTCATATGACTATTGGCCATCAATATTTCTTTTGATAAGTGTTTATTGATCTCCTATTCCCATTCTTGGATGGGGTCATTGGATTTTTTGTTGCTGGGTTTTATGAAGCAGCAACAGAATATAATGAACTGGAAGACTGATACAAAAATATCCAGACAAACATGCAAAAAATTAAAGTTAAGGCAGAAAACATGGGAATAAGTAAAAGAGTAAAAAAAAAAAAAAAAGTTGAGAATACTTTAAAAGACCTGGGAATTGAGCTCCCTTGTTATCCAGCTAGGAATACAAAATAAGCCACTTGGAATACAAAAATTCTCTCTGCACACCTATATTCAATGCAGCACTGTTTACAATAGCCAGAATCTGCAAATAGCCTAGATGCCAACCAACAGATAAGTGGCTAAAAAAAACTGTGATACTTAAACACAAAATAATACTATGCAACTGTCAAGAAAAATTAAGTCATGAAATTTTCCTATACATGGATGGACATGGAATCTATTATGCTGAGAGGAATGTCAGAGGAGAGAGATAGATGCAGAATGGTCTCACTCATCTATGGGATTTAAGGGGAAGAAAAAAATTGTAATAAGACATAGAGACAATAGAAATTAAGGCTGGAAAGACCAGCTCAAGATATGAAGCTTACCATAAATAGTAGTGAATGCAGTTATTGAAATGACTACACTAACAACTATCATAACAGTGGTAATGAGTGAGACAAATAGAATGCCTGTCTTGAATTCAGGCAGGGGTGGGGGGCGAGGGAAATAAAGAAAAGAATAAGATCTTAAGATTGGAAGACTTTCTGAGAGACAATAATGGATTCACAACACCATATGTTTTAGAAGTAAAGGTTGATGCTTCTTTCAAAAAACCTATCCTCACCTGGGCCATAGCGATAGTGCAATGGGTAGAGCATTTGCCTTACATGTTGCTGACCCAATTTTGACCCCCTGATTCCTGGCACTCCATTCCTCCGAGCCCACCAGCAATGATTCCTGAGTGCAGAGCAAGATATGGCTGGGCCCGGGAGATAGCATGGATGTAAGGCATTTGCCTTTCATGCAAAATGTCATCGGTTCGAATTCCAGTGCCCCATATGGTCCCCCGTGCCTGCCAGGAGCAATTTCTGAGCATGGAGCCAGGAGTAACCCCTGAGCACTGCCAGGTGTGACCCAAAAACCAAAAAAAAAAAAAGCATAAAACGGGGTGTCAAGAGGGACCTTATTCTCACCCTCATCAAACTATTAATAACTCTTTTCTGTTACTCCTGGCCCCTCTCTGGTTGAGTCCAAGGGTATCTCTTGGTTATGTTTTTACCAATTTCCATGCTGTTTCTTTATAGTCTTTTATAGTCTTCATATAACTAGGTATGAATAAAATCACCCAGTATTGATTTCTGACTTTTATTTGTCTAGCATAATCCTCTAACATTGCAATCCATTTTCTTGGGTATGGCAAGATAATTATCTTTCTTTAGTAGCTGAAAAGTATTACTCTCAGTTTGTGCATGCATGAACACACAAGTTCACTTTTTCTTTTTCTTTTTTTTTTTTAACCCACTCAAAATCCAATCATGAGAACTCTTAAATATTCTGTTTTCCACCATGGACCCATTTTCTATGGCTAATATAAACCAGTTTGCAAATAGATTATACTACATGGAATGTTTGTGTTTAGAACTGTTCTTTCTCTCCCAAAGTACAGCAGAGAATAAGAATGTGTAGACTTAAGGTTGAATGATTCCCCCATCCCCACCTCACCCCGAGCTATCTCTGACTATTTTTTCATGGCATTTAAAATTTTGTGTTTTGGGGACCAGAGTCATAGCACAGTGGTTGGGTGTTTGCCTTGCACGCAGCTGACCCAGAATGGACCTCGGTTTGATCCCCGGTGTCCCATATGGTATCCCAAGCCAAGAAGGATTTCTGAGCATATAGCCAGGATTTTTGAGCACATAGCCCCTGAGCACTGCCGGGTGTGGCCCAAAAAACAAAAACAAAAACAAAATTGTATTTTTGCTAGATCCAAATTTAACTTATGCAATTAGCATGATAATGAGTTAATGAATGAGACTAGCTCACCACCATCCCCTTTTCATTCATTTTATCACTGATATTCATTCTGTTGATTGTCATTTCCACTAATTAATGTTACTGACTTTTCTGGTTATTCATGTTTAACTCTTATGTTGATTAAGATATGACAAAAGTTTATAGCTAAGGATAATTTGTAAATGTAAAGGTAGTCTTTAATAAAACCTAATAATATTTTTCAAGAAATGGTCACTCGTGTATATTAAATATTTAGAGTGATTTTAGATGAGTGAAAGGGCTTCTGTATAAGTATCTAATATGTGAAATGATATTAAAGGACATATAAAGTAATTAAGATTTTTCATAGACTATTAATTGCTTTCTTATATACTCTCTGGTGAAAATAAGTAGATCCTGCCATTAACTAAGGTTGAAGAGATTATTGCTAGAAATGTACATAATTACTTTTTTAAATCTTCCTTTCCCCCAATTAAATTTATGTGAGTTTGAGAATAATAAACTCTGTTATTTTCCACTTAACAATTTACATATATATTTAAGTGTGTGTCTTCTTTAATGTTGGGGTTTTTAATGAAGAGAATGTTCCATCTACATTATGATTTTATTTATTTTCACTGACTTTTATCCTTGAGAATAAAGGTAGAATCCATTGCAGGGGCTTAGACAGATAGTACAGGAGGTAGGGCACTGGGCTTGCATAGTCAGTCCCCACTGGTTTTTTTTTGGGGGGGGGGCACAGCAGATAGTCCCCTAGTATCACCTCTGGTCACTTCTTAACACAGAGCAAGGAATAGCTCTGAATCATCTCTGGATGGCTTCCCCAACAAAAAAAGTTCAATTGTACCAAAAAAAAAAAATGTTTCAAACAAGCCAGTGTCATTTATCTTATACTTGAAATAAGATGACCAAATAACCAATGACTTCTAAATTTTACATTAGGAAACTGATATGTATATGTGATTACCAAAAAGGAGTATCAGTATCCAAAATTGAATTATATCCATTTATTTAGGAATAGGGATTTTTACAAGTGAATTGTTTACTTTCTTTTCATTTATTTTTTTTTTTATTTAAACACTGTGATTACAAACATGACTGTAGTGTGCGGGTGGGTACATTGGTGATGGGAATGTTGCACTGTTTACTTTCTTGCCTAAAAGATGTACTTAAAGTGCATCTAATTATTTTAGGTAGTGCAGTTGAGGGGATGCCAGAATTGGGCCATATCTTGCTGTGCTCATGGCTTACTTTTCTGTGCTCAGGGATCACTCCTGGCAAGCTCAGAGGACCATGCAGTGTTGAGGATCAAATCTGGAATTCATGCAAAGCATGCATTCAGCCCAATGAGCCTCACATTCCCATCACCATCTATTCCTGTGGGATCTAACAACTTAATATTTCAGCATTTCACTTTTGTTTGGCTTTGGTTTGGGGGCCATACCCTCTGATGCTCAGGGGTTACTCCTGGCTATGCACTCAGAAATCGCTCCTGACTTGGGGGACCATATGGGATGCTAGAAATCGAACCCAGGTCTGTCCTGGATCAGCCACAGGCAAGGCAAATGCTCTACCACTGTGCTATTGCTCCGGCCCCATATCTCACTTTTATCTTTCATTGTTAATGCTTATCAAATATCATTAGACTTAGAGATAGAAAAATATGTCTTACTAAAATAATACAATTTCCTTTTAAAGTTCTGCGGCAAGTTCATCAACTCCTGAAGTAAATTCTGGATTTGCCAAACGTATCCGTCAAACTACAACTGATAAGCTTTCACAAGAAAACAGACCAATGATGGGTATGTGTTCATTTTCATTTTGATGTTTATTATCATAATTGTGTCATATGTAAAGTGGTTCACATTTTTTCCAGTATTTTCAGAAGAATTCTTTTTTATGTACTCATCACCTTTATTACCTAGTAAATGTAATTATCTATGTTAAGATAAGGAAACTTCAGATACAAAAACAGTAATTACTCAAGATCTATTATATCTCTGTTTACATACAAATATTTCAAAATTAAAACTCTTAACCTTTATGTTAGCCAGTTTAGTAGATAATTTAACTCAATTTTAGTAATTGACAAAATACTTAGCTAATAGTGATAAACTATGTACTAAACATAAAACATATTTAATTTTTTCACTAGTCTGTTATTTTAATAATTTGACCTCTGGCTCATTCATGCAATCACTGCCAGATGTCAGTTTGTAGCAAATGTTTTCAAATTCCCTTTAGTAAGTTGGATTTAAAAAATAAGCCAGGAGTCTATGTAGGTTGTAGTGTCCAGACTTCTCTGGCACAATAAGACTTTGTTCAAGAAGCACTTATAGGGGGCCGGGTGGTGGCGCTGCAGGTAAGGTGCCTGCCTTGCCTGCGCTAACCTAGGACGGACCGCGGTTCGATCCCCCGGTTCCCCATATGGTCCCCCGTGCCTGCCAGGAGCGACTTCTGAGCAAATAGCCAGGAGTAACCCACCGGGTGTGGCCCAAAAACCAAAAAAAAAAAAAAAAAAAAAAGAAGCACTTATAGATTTTTTTTTTTTTGAGCCATACCCATTTGACTCTCAGGGGTTATTCCTGGCTATGCGCTCAAAGATTGCCCCTGGCTTGGGGGGACTGTATGGGATGCGGGAGATCGATCCATGGTCTATTGTAGACTAGTGTTTGCGAAGCAGATCCCTTACCTCTAGCGCCACTTCTCCGGCCCCAAGAAGCACTTATAGTTCTTGTAAAAAATAGTTTTTCAGTAGTTCATAAAGAAAGTATATGTAATCATTTATTCAGTGATTTGATGTGCAAGATCATGTCCATGTGCTTAAAATTCAGTTGGAAATATTTAGAAACAAATCACCAATTTTGTTAAATTTTACTTTTTGGTTTTTGTTCCATACCCAGTGTTGTTCAGGGCTTACTTTTGTCTTATATGCTCAGGGATTATAAAGGGTGCTGAGAATCGAACCTAGGTTGGCTATGCGCAAATGTCCTGCCCTCTATACTATCTCTCCAACCATGAATCTTTACTTTTATTTCTAAAGTATTAATGTGGTAGATGTGGCTCATTAGTAGCGTGCTTATTTTTCATGTGTCAATACCTGGTTCAGTCTCCAGCATTGGATGGGGGAGGGGGAAAATGCATGCATGAAGGTAAAAGAAATCAACAAAAGATAATATTTTTCATTACTATTAAGTTTGTGACATTTTATGGTGAAAAGTTTTGAATGATACTTTCACTGTAATTATACCTTTTTATCTTTTCTCTAGACTATAGAAGAAACATCCATAAAATAAAGCCAACCGTGGGGAGACAATATGGAAGGACTATTTCAAAAGAAAATTTGAGATAAGCCACTTTATAAGATCAACAAAAATGAAATCGACAGTCTACTTTTTCAACAAATTTGTTGCCAGTGCCCCTTTAGAAATTTATTTTAGATCTTTTGAAAGACCATCTTACAGCAATGTTTACCCAAAACTTCTTTAGCCAGAAAATACAATTTATTTTTTTTTTAAGTTTGACTTTTAAGCAAATAAAAATTATCAACAGAGAAGGTTTTGACTTTTTTAAATATTTGCTGTCCTTTAAAGACCTTATAAGCTAGCATGCTGGCAGCTTAATTTTATTGTGCTGAGACATGTTGATTAGGACATTCTAGAAAATAGTACTGCTTTTTAAAATACTCCTATTTAGAAATGATAAATTATGACTCTGAATGTGTCTGGTCTTACATTGTCTTCAGTCTTTTCAAAAAATACTTTGATGTATAAATGTAGATATATGTGCCTATAGAATTGTAAATATTATTTAAATATGTCGTGAATAAAATAGTGACATTGTTTCTTTTTACTCAGTACATTAAAGACATATATTTTGTGTTATTCTTTCTCATTATTACTCCTAACGCATTTAATTATTATTTTTTATAATATGTGAATTTTGTGTATTTGTATTCCAGATTAAATCAGAGGTTTAGCAGTTGGGTTGTCTGAAAGTATAGATTCTATAAGAATAATGGAAGTGTGCTTTAATCATTGTTCTCAAAAGTACATAGACTTACAATTTAATCCTGTTTTCCTGCCTTCTCTGTCCAACTTAGACAAGAAATAAAGGTCAAATGTACTTATATTTATATAGCCTAGGATTTGTCTCATCAAAGCTGACTGTTTCCCATCGTGTAATGGTTGGATGGAACATTCCTGGCTCTGCTCTCAGGGTCACTCCTTTTGGGACTTAATAGTCTTTTAGGGTACCAGGAATCGAACCCAAGGGAAGCACCTTATCCACTGGCTCTTATTGAAGCCTTTTAATGAAGTTTTTGAACCTAAAATCTGACTAGGAGAATGTGAAGAGAAATAAGGGTCCTCTTATCTGGTAATTCCATATTAAAGTATACAAAGGATCTGTCCTCTTATCCTAATACTTTTAACACACAGTGTGCAATTCTTGGTTCAGTTTGAATGCCCGTATATATTTCACTTTATGAATATTCATTGGTTTTCTTTTCCCAAATTTATCATCTTAAACTTTATTGCAAAGTCCGATGCTGCAGAAGGCAAAAATCCTAACCTGGCTGGTAAAACCGGTAAAGGTAAATAATAAAATCACTCAAACCTTTCATATGAATTGAAACATAAACCAGGGCCACTGAATCCTGCTCACCACTCATCAATACTTGATTAAAATATTTCTTCGAAAGCACCAATTCTAGAAAAGATGAACAGAAATGGAAATATGTTTATTAGATAAATAATACATGCAGATAACTAATGGAAAAGAAATCAAATAATTCAATGAAGTTTCCCCAAGTGAACACATCGTATTACTTCAGTCAAGGAACAAAAAAGTCACAGCTCCCCTAATGCCTTTTTTGCCCCACTTCTCTTATGGTAACCACTATTGTAACACTATAGATTTGACTTTAACCAAAATAATTTTATTAAACGTGTTCCTAAAAATGGCATGGACTTTAAGTCGTAGAAATATACTTTCTCCTTATCCCCTACCAATAAATCATTCGCAGTTGAAACCCCTATAGCTTAAGTTAAAAAAATACTGTTTTGCAGTTTTCCTTTTTATTCATAGTTGTACATTTGAAAGCACAAAAGTCTGTATGAACAAAATTGTGAATATTATAAATACTGCTTTTATTCTTAACAACTGGCAATATAATTTTTATGTCACAAATCAAAGATCAGACAGAAATCTAGATGACATTTAGTCTCATTTGTCTGATACCATAAAGTGTTGAGAATACTTAGGAGGGGGCGAAGCAAGAGCAAAGTGGATAGGGCATTTGCTTTGCAAGTGGCTGACCTAGGTTTGATCCCTGGCATCCTAAATCGTCCCCTGAGCCTGCCAGGAGGAACTCCTGAGCACCACCAGGTGTTGCACAAACACAAAGCAAAAGAAGGGGCCAGAGTGATAGCACAACAGTGGGGCATTTGCCTTGCGTGCAGCTTGATCCAGGAAGGATGTTGGTTCAAATTCCAACATCTCATATGGTCCCCCATGCCTGCCAGGAGCAATTTCTGAGCGCAGAGCCAGGAGTGGTCCCTAAGCGCTGCCGGGTATGACACATCTCCCACCTCCCAAAAAAAAGAATGTTTACAAAACAATACTCTACCAAGAAAGAGGAAAATTCTACATACCAACATACTGACTATACACATTGTCTCTTAGTTTGGTTTGAGAACTCAACCAAATGCAGCAGTTGGGGATCAAGTAGCCAGCCCATTTTGCTCTTGCTCCCACCTGTACACATTGACTTTATATCCTTGAAGTCTTGCGAAAAATGGATCTTTTTTTTTGTTTGTTTGGTTTTGGTTTTGGTTTTGGTTTTTGGGCCACACCCGGTGACGCTCAGGGGTTACTCCTGGCTATTCGCTCAGAAGTCGCTCCTGGCAGGCACGGGGGACCATATGGGGAACCAGGGGATCGAACCGTGGTCCATCCTAGGTTAGCACAGGCAACTTATCTCCAGCGCCACCGCCCTGCCGGAAAAATGGATCTTACTTTTTACTTGACTCCCTAATTTTCCAGAAAGTTTTAAAAGACTGTCTCAAGTAAGAATGATACAGTGTATCTATATAATCGCATTTGCCAAACATTTCTACATTTGCTCAAGGTTTTCCTTCCCACCCTTTCTGGAATATTTTAAAATACACTGAAACATGTCATCACCACATATGGGTTTATGAATATCTTTAAAATGCCAACTTTTCAGTTTTTAAATGAATTCCTTTATTAAAATAATTCCATAGTGATATTTCTAAGAACATACTTTGAACAAGTATGCTAGATTAACCGTGGCTTTACATTTAGCCCAGGATTAGAAAAAAGGGGTGGTGTGTTGTATTAAGTTTTATCTAGGGTAATAGTAAAAGGGAAAGAAGTGTTTATCTGTTGAAGAACAAACACAGATTTCTCCAGCATGAGAAAAGCTGAGTATACATCTTAGGTTGAGAGACAGGTAAAGTTCCAAGAGCAAGAGAAATTGCCATGATGTGAAAGGAAGAAAATGCACGTCATTGAAGAATCATAAGAATCAGCAAGATGAGAGTCGGCCCAGCACAGTATTGTTAGGTTTTTCTACTTTTTTAACTTCCTCTGTCTTATATGAGTTGATTTGCAGATTTCCATGCCATAGGTGATATACACAGTACATGACAAGTCATTTCTGCTGCTGCAACAACATATATATTCTTAAAAATGATCATGCTATGAAGAATCATGTTGTAAAACAAACTGCATGATTTATTGAGCTGAATGATATCTTTTAATTCATGAAGCTCTTTATCTGAAGAAACCTGCAAGCATTTTTGAGTGTTCTTTCTCCCTTTTAATGTAAGTTTTTTTTTTCTTCCAAAAATTATCTCACACAAGTCCACAGACTGGAAAATATGAGGTCAAAAGCTTTGTTACTGACCCAATGAAAGGAAGATCAGGAACTTAAATACAAACTTAGTTTCAAACATTAAGATATGCAAAGGTACTAGAATAAATATGGCCCTTTGCCTTGAAAATGAATTGCTATTTATGGAAATGGGTGTGAAAGATTGGCAGATTGTGAGTTAGTGTAAGGGAAGAAGTTGATCAGAAATAGAGCAGAAAGGATAGTACCTGATGTCAATGGCTTTGCTCATTGATCTTGCAAGGTGTGTTACATGTAACCATTTCAGCTGGATGCATAAAGTGTGTTCACCTAATGTTTCATCTGGATGAAAGTTATATTGGTACAGACTTCACTTTTTTCTATTCCTGTTTCTACAAAAATAAAAAGGTTCTATACTTGAATTTGGGAATCCTTGAGAATTGTATGAAAAATATGCATATAGACTGGAGAAGTAGTGGGTAAGCTTGTGTTGCAGCCAGCCAACTTCTTTTCCATCCCAGGCTCTTCACATGGCTCCCTAAGCACCACCAGAAGTGACCCTTTGAACACAGAGCCATGAATAAACTCTTGGCACAGTTGGGTAAGACTCTAAAATTAAAAATCAGGATTTCAGGTGTTTTTTGACATAGTTTATTACAACGCTTAGGTCTTTTCTACCAGAGCTCAGTGTCATTAGTCCTGCCCCTTACAGTCACTGTCCAGGTTCTTTCATACCCTTCCAATGGACATTGACCTAGTCCTGTGCCACCTCACTGAACTTGACTCTATGTTTCCAAGTTTGAGATCTGTGGCTGGAACTCTATAAGTGTGATTCTTTTCTGGGACTTGCAGCTCTAGTCTGTTGTTGGGCCTCTTAGGAGTTGTAGACCATTGACTTCCTGACTCCATGACTTTTTTTGTTCTCTGGCGACATATTGCATGAGAGAGATCTATTGCCTTCTTGTCAGCCACCTGAAATAAGCTAGGGATCAGAGAATTACCTGACTGGGGCCTTCCTTATATTTCTTACTGTTTAGCATCCCCAGCCATCCTTTTATCTTGACTGGCTATCTTTTGGATGAGAGGTAAAAGCAAAAACCAGATTAGCTAATGGCCCTCCCACTCATATATATATATATATATATATATATATATATATATATATACATATATATACATATATATATCAGAGCAAGTGTATGTTTTCCATAACTAGTAGAAATGACCTGAATGTGTAGTAAGGTTTCCTCGATTATGTAGAGAAAGTTCAATATAGGTAAGAAAAAGATGTTTGGGTTATTTTGTAAATAGGAATCTCATCCAGGGTCTAATACATGTGGGACACATACTTTAATACTAAGCCAGATCCTGTCACACACACCCAATTTTTTGTGCTAATATTTAAATATAAAAAAAAAAACAGCTAGAGATTTTGATTTGCAAATTCTAGAACCGTGTTTTAACCTTCCTTTGAAAAATTTTCCACCCTTATTTATAAAATATCCCATCATGACAGTTCATCAGTTCGCAGTGCTAATCACAAGTTCCCAAACTTATTTAGCTTACTGTCCTATTTGTAGGAGGAGAAAGTCATTCAATGTCCCGCTGAAAACATACCTTATGTACGCATGCAAACAGAAAGCACCTCCCATTCTGCTACTGCCCCTCTACATTGTGGTAGCAATTCCCCTTATATCACCTACGTTTGGAAGCACTTCTAATTTATCACAAAATAGTCAACACTGAGCTATTATTTTGTGATAAGTGTGTGGTTTGGGTCTGTGGCTAGCATGTCCCTAACAATCACCACATGGTCCGCTAAATACCACTGAGGGTGGCCTGAATATTCCTAGCATCCCAGAGCTTGAGCAGCATCTCACTTGCATAGATTAAACCACCAGCCCATCTGGGCAAGAGTCACTGAGACCACAGGAGCATCTTGAGCACACATCAATAAAAAATGTTACTGGTAACGTTTCATTCCAGTTAGCTCTTGAATTTTGTATGTACAATTATTAGCATACAAAACAGAGCTTATGAAGTTATTTAACAGCTGTAAGAAAGAAGTTTAAGGGTGACTGGAAAGTGTTCATGAGGTAGGTAAGGCACTCACTTTGCATATAACTCATCCCGTTTTAATTCCTGGAAACACTTAGGGTCCCCTGAGTTATTGGCATGAATGATCACTAAGCAGAGAGCCAAGAGAAAGCCTTGAGAACTGCCAGATGTGACCCAAGAGCACATGAACACATACTCGCACGTGCGCTTCTCTGCAAAGCTAACTTCAGATTCTATGGTATCCAGCTTCAGAGTAGATCCCATCCATATACTTGGTCCACACAGGTATCTTTGATTCTGTCCCTCAAAATTTCCCACTGTCATTATAGACTATCACTATGCTCTGTAGTCTGTTGCTGGGGTTTGTCTCAAGCCAGAACTCTTAGCTCTGATTTTCTTGACTTCAGACTGCGATGGCTGTAAACTACTGCTTTCCCTGCCATTTACCCTGGGCACAGATAGAATCCAAGAGAGGCCACTGTTTGCCCAGACAAGATAAGGTCAAAGAAATGAGTTTCCTGATTTGTGTTCCCCTTTTAAGAGTACTATTCTTGTCCTTCAGACACTTCCATTTTCTATTTTGCTGTTCCTACTGTTGGTGAAATTTAAATGACCAGTTGCCTTTGCTAAAATCCCTAGCAACCTTCACTGCACCCTCCATTTTCACAATTATAAAAATCACAAAGTCACAAAAATCACTTTTTTTCTCATTGGAAGCCATTGAGAGATAGATTCACAGTCCTCATTTACAATTCTG
The DNA here is from genome assembly GCA_004027635.1 of Crocidura indochinensis. Taxonomy (NCBI): domain Eukaryota; kingdom Metazoa; phylum Chordata; class Mammalia; order Eulipotyphla; family Soricidae; genus Crocidura; species Crocidura indochinensis. The sequence goes on from PVKC010030640.1 coordinate 14,737, forward strand.
AAACTTCAGATTTTGA
>PVKC010030641.1:0-14768 GCA_004027635.1 Crocidura indochinensis
AGCTACTGGGCTGGATTTTCTGAGCAGAGCAAGACAAAGCTGTCCCTTGTGGGCATGTGGCCTTGGGTGCAAGTCTTTTGATGTTTGTAAGTTTTTTCTTTTGGTTCCTATAAATTGGGGGTGTGAAGGTATTATTGGAGCCCCCTCATGCTTGTAGTATCGAGAGCAGTAGGTCCTGTGAGGCAGAACTACAGGAAGGTTGGCAATCCCCATTGCTGTCTTTCCTTACTCCCTCAGAAGAGCTCTCATCGACACTGTCAAGTAAAATGAGCACAAAATGAAGCTCAGTTGTACCTGAGTGTGTCTTCACACATATATCTGAACCATGTGAAGATGGAATTCAGTTGCATGACTCTTGCCCCACAGATACCCTCAATGGAACTAACTAGCCAAGGTACACTAGGCCACTATGAGGCAGACTGAGGGCCCTTGCTAGACTGTCGCCACCTGCTCCATTCAGCCTTATTAATTTTTTAAGGATCAATTTTATTTATTATTTATTTATATAACCTTATTTAAGTACCAAAGTTACAAAATTGTTCATGATTGAGTTCCTATCAAAGATTGCCCACGACCCTTCACTAATGCATTTTCCTATCACCGACAATGCCCTAGTTTCCTCTCCCAATACCTGCCTCTGGGGCATTTTACTTCTCTCTCTTGTTCTCTTTTCCTTTTTGACACTGGAGTTTTGCACTGGAGTTTGCAGGGGTTCCATGCATATCACTTTATTCCCTTTCAGCACCCAGTTCTTGTTCAGAGTGTTCATTTCCAACTCTCATCCTCTTAGTGGTCCCCTCTCTCTCCTACCTGCATTCCCTTTCTATGTGTGGCAAGCTTCCTACCTATTGGTCCTTGTGTCTATTATCTCTGAATATTATTACCATGTTACTATCTTTTATTTTTCTTATATCTCACAGATGAGTGAAATTATTCTATGTTTATCCTTTTCTCTCTGACTCACTATTCCCTGGGGAATAGTGACCATGTGAGCTTCCTTGTTAGGCTGTGGGTTCTACATTCTGGTTCAGAGAACAAGTCCCTCAGGATAAAGAACTGAATGTGTGAGATTTAGTCAAGAAGAGATGACAGAGTACAGCACGTGAACCCTCAAATCACAATACACATAACAGAAACTGGAGCGTTGTCCTCTAAATAGAGGTGAGGCAGGTATATGCAGGAAAGTGAAGGTCTGGGAAGCTGGGAAAAAGAAAGATCTGGAAGGAGGAAGTGTGGTCTGTTCATATTTTAAGTAAGATCTTTCCCAGCCCTCAAGAGTATCCAATCATGAGTCAGGTTTTCAGCGTGGAGGAGGTACTTTATTTTGGGGCTCAATAGTATTCAGAAAAGTAAGCAGACCAGGTTACAGACATTCAACTCAGACTGTTCAGGGCCCAGTGCTCATATGGAGGAACTGCTACACTGGTGTGTGTGTGTGTGTGTGTGTGTGTGTTTGTGTGTATGTGTGTGCACACTTGCGTGTGCTTGTGTGTGTACTAGCTATAAACTGGTATGGACAGGCCAACCTGAGATTCTGTATGTTAGAATAAAAAACTAGTGTGGGGGACCCAGGGTCAGGGTTATGGCTCAATGGGCTGAGTGCATGTTTGCATCTAAAAACCCTGGGTTTGATCCCCAATGCTACATGAATTCACACGTAACCCCAGGAGACCCTTAAGCTAGGAGTAGCTTCTGAATACTGCCAGGTGTGCCCCAAATATCTCTCTCTCTTTCTCTCTCTCTCTCTTTCTCTCTCTCTCTTTCTCTCTCTCTCTCTCTCTCACACACACACACACATGCACGCGTACACACATACATATAATGTAATCAAAAAAATCTTGGGGCCCGGGAGATAGCATGGAGGTAAGGCGTTTGCCTTTCATGCAAAAGGTCATCAGTTCGAATCCCGGTGCCCCATATGGTCCCCCGTGCCTGCCAGGAGCAATTTCTGAGCATGGAGCCAGGAGTAACCCCTGAGCACTGCCGGGTGTGACCCAAAAACCAAAAAAAAAAAAAAATCTTATGTGGCAGAATACCTCTGAGCTGAAATCTCCAGACTGAATCCAGATTAGTCCTAAATTCTGGAATCTTCCAGGACCACAGATGGCCAAGGGCTTCTCTACTTTGGTGGAAGTAACAGAAAAAGCCGCTCCCAGGTACATAGGAGTCAGCATTTCTAGAACCTCTCAGAGGATGCATTTATGCAGGTGACTCACCTGAGTTTGGGAGTGTGAAAACAGAGCTGGGTGGTCATGGGAGACACACGCAGTGTCTTCAATTTACTGTGTTATTCAACGAAGATACAACCCAGTGATACAAAGCAGAGAAAGCAAAGCTTGATATCCTGTTTCCCTTGTTCCCTAAATGCCTTGGGCTCTGAGACACTGGCTTGCCCCCTGGCTCTCCCAGCTTTCCTGGGGGATAGACACATCTGGGAGCCAGAGGAAAGGCAAATCCCAGAGAGAATCATCAGTCACACCTTCAGAGAAGAAGGGGGCACTGAGGTGGGCAGAGTGAGGAAAGTCCCAGGGAAGGGAAAGCTTTGCTAATGCATCTTGTGACCTCTGACCTGCCTCAGATGGGTAGGAATCAATTTGGAAAAAGTCCATCTTCTGCTACTTCTTGGGGCAGAGTCAGACTATGATTATATTTATGATAATGCTAAAGAGTTCTGTTTCTTTCCTTTGCTCCAGGACTCAAATCTTTCAACTCCCTTCAAGATGGAGCTTATAAGTTCAGCTTTTTAAAATTCAAATTATTCTAAATAGATGAACTCTTAGACTGGCAAGCAGTAACTTAAAAAATAAAAAGCAAAGAGAGAGAGAGAGAGAGAGTTCGGGATAGAAATGCTTGCCTAGCACACACTGATATGATTTTATTCACACACTGTCTATGGTCCTCTGAGCACTGCCAAGAGTGACCTCGGGCACAGAGAGTTAGCACAAAGTCAGGAGTATGCCCTGAGCACTGCCAGGTATGGTCCAAATTGCCTCATTCTCTCAAAAAAAAAATAAAATAAAAACAGAGGAAGAATAAGAAGAGCCAAGACATTTAAGCTCTTAACAATGATATTATTGTCACATTAAAAAAAATGCTTCAAATTGCTCTACTAACTCCCAAAGTTCTCTATGTAAGTGAAAATTCCAAGATGTATTTTTTTTTTGGTTTTGATGTTTCTGAGCTCTACAGTGAACCCATATACTGTTGACATCTTCATGTTAAAGCTTGACAAACAAAAATCTCTCTTCCCATGTATATCATGGAGCCCTTTATTCTGTTTGCTCTGACACCCTTATTATGAGTCAAAACTCTGAAAGAGACACCATGGATGGAGTCACAGGGAGAGAGAGAGAGAGAGAGAGAGAGAGAGAGAGAGAGAGAGAGAGAGAGAAGTGCTTAATTTTCTTTCTGTAGTTGGTTGACTGATGCCTGAACAAAGCAGCATATCAATTCACCCCACAATAATGCTGGAGGAACCGAACCTCAGACCAGTTCTTTGAAGCACATGTTTACAAGTACCACAAGATCACAACAGGAAAAGCTCCTTGGCTCACATTCTCCAGTGACTCAGGAAAAAGAATTCACAGCCTTGGTGGTTTTGTTGCCTTTGGCTTCTAGCTGTGTTTCCTGGGATCTTTCTCATCCTTCATTCATTGGACTCCCTCTTCCCTTCATTCTGTTCCTTATAGCTCCCAATTTACCTCCTCATTTCTCATCATCTACGCTAGTGTTTGGTGTGGGTCTTTGCTCTGATGTTACCTAATAAAGATGTATTCTTGTATATTTTTAGAAGGTAGAAAAATTTATTGCAAAGTAGAGGAAAAAGGATAAGGAACTCCCCATGTGGAGAAGAGCTTAGTATAAGGACCAAGTTCTTTTTTTTTTTTTTAAGGACCAAGTTCTAAAGGTGCTTTCTTCCTTGTTAACTTGTTAACTTCAACTTGTTAAAGGCTTCCATGTTAACACCTTTCATCCTATCCTCTTATGTAGTTCTGAGCATGTCATACCACAGTTAATCCCCTTTGCAAGTTTTCAGTGGGCTTCCAAGCAACTAGCATGTGGGCAAGATGATTGGGAGCAGGCAACCTTCCCAGGGTGCTGGTGCCCCTCATATTTGCTAAGAAGAAAGCATGACAGTTGAAGACTATAACCCAATCGCTGCTGAATGAAGGGATGTGTTGTTCCTTCTTAACATTTGAAAAAGCAAAAACCAAATCACCCCAGTCCTGCAGAATAGTCTAGCTTATTTGTCATGACATATTGACCCTTTTTTCCTTTACAGGAGCTTGTTCCTACAAATGAATAAGGGTGTCACATAAGAAAGAGGCTTAGGGAGGTCCCCAAGAAAAGAGTAAGATGTTTGAGGCACATTTACTCTACCCCAACCCCCTGACATCTTCAATGCTCAGCACCTGTGCCTGGAATCATGAACAATTAATTGGAGGAGGCTAATTTGCTGGTTGTGTTTGCTGTCAAAGCAAGGCAGTGTGCAAACACACCTCTTTAATATAGCCTGTGCTCTCCCCTCCCAATGTAAACACGGAGAGACTGGAGAGCAAACCTTACTCAAGACAAGAAAGTGGGGGGAGAGGACTCTTTTAAAAATGTTTGGAAAAAGATCTTGTCAAAATTCTGTACTCTAATGTAAATGTCACTGGTATTTCCCCACACATATCCTTGAGGTCCTTCTTCAACTCTCAGAGCACTCAAGGCATGTCTGGGCTCAAGTGTTATTTTAGCCACAATGTAAACAAATCCAAAGGGGCTTGTGATTTTTCAATTACCCTGGGATAAGGGTCCTTCAGATTTTTGAACCTTAAAAATATGAAATTATCTGGCGCTTTAGAAAATAATTGACATTATTGTGTTTATTTCCCAATGCCTTTTCCTATTGGACTCTCAGAGTTTTAACTGCCCCCTGCCCTGGCTGTTGTAAATTAGAATCTTATATAGGTTTATTTGAGAAAACTTGAGACATTCATATTTCCTGATGTTTGTGGTCCTCTCAATACTCCTCCATTGCATGAGAAAGTGGTCTTTGCATCACAAGGAAACCAGGCAGTGCATGCTGGTGGTGATAGTGTAGGTAGTGATGCTGGTAGTGGGTGGACTCAGAACTTCTTACAGGATGGAGCATTTCACATTCAGAGCAGGAGTGAGGATAAGCCTGATTGGGAGAGTGAAGCATTTCCCAAGGTGGGTGAGCACCCTTTGTCTTGTCATTTGGTTGCAGGCTCTCCTTTCCTTAGACTCTCTTGATGTGCTGGGTTGTAGAAGCGATGCACATACTTCTCATGGAACCTGTACTCATTGAATGAAAAGGTTCAGGTCTGACTGTCTGAATGTTTTCCAAGATCCACATCCTCAAAAGGGAACATTCTGCAAGAAAGTTCAAGTGGGTTTGTGCAAATGTGATCATCTTGCACTGTTCCCATTGGCAGATTTCTGGCATATGCAGTTTGAGTGTTGTTCAATACCTTTCAAGGGGTCTTTGTGTTCATAAACTGGAGGTGATGTAAGGTGGATGAGCCCAGGATGAGGGAAGACATGTCTCCCTCAGGCAGTGTCAATATGACACTCTCTACAACCACAGGTGCCTTTGACTTCAGGAGGTACCTGCTTCCGTTAAAGCAAATCCCCTAGCTCTTGACCTGCTCGCTCACTATGTTTTGCTTTGAGTTTCTTTGACTGCCCATCACCTGTTCATTTCTGCTCTATCATTCATCTCTGCTCTACCATTTATCTCTGCTCTATTGTGCACCTTTAGCGTATTCAGCATTTCTGCCCTATCATCTTTGGTCTGTCATCATTTGCTTAGATAGACTTGTTTGAGGTACTGACTCGACCAGCACCCACTGAGGAAAAGGCCCAGTCAATGCTATATGCCTGTCATTTGTAAGGGTCTTGGTGGGCTCAATAAAAACTCACAATGGAAGAGGCTGCTTTTATCTTCCTCATTTTCACTTTACACAGCTCAGTGGCTTCTGAGCACCAGGCCCTGCAGTCTGTCCTCTAGCCCCAGCACAAGTTGTCTTGTCCTGGGACTCTTCATCCTGTTTTCCTCCTGTGATTTTGGCAGAATAGCTCCTGCAGCTATGAACTGCTGCCACTTTGGTTTCTGGGTGGCTTAGTGAATAGGCAGCTCTTGGGTGTAGAATATCTGCCTTGTAGACTTGAGGCCACACATTTGATTCCTGCATGTTCCCCATCTGCTTAGTAAATTCCAGAGCTCTGCTGTTTGGGATCCCAGAAACAGTGTGCGATCTCCAGTGTTCGACACATGGTGTGTGAGTGCTGCAGCTAGCTGCCATGCTCTTCAGTGAATCTCTTCAGCTGTGCAAACACCACAACCTAGTGTGCAAGCCCAATTGGGAACTGCTTACAAAGTGTGTGAGCACAACAAAAAGCTATGATGCCTGGTAAGCACTGCAACTCAGAGTAAGAGAGAACAAGAAAAGCAATGGGGAGGAAAAAATAATTCAAATATTAAGTCCAGGGACAGAGTTCTGCAGTTTTGATTCCCAGCACTGCAATTAATTAATTTAACAATAAAATATTTTTTAAGTAACAGGTGGATTTAATTCAGAACACTGATCTCTACCGAAACAGGGATTTCAGTCTTACTACAGAGGACCTTTTATTTTTGAGGCTCAAATATAGAATACTAAACATTTTTCTCTATCAGATGAAAAAGGACCTGCTTACTTTAATTAGAATACAAAAAGGTGTCATTTCAGAATCATTAACTTCTTATTAATAAATGTTTAATGTTCTTTTAAAATTTACGCATTTTTGTAGATAATCATTAGATTAACTGATAGTTTTAAACATATACAGAGAACAGTTATAAGTCTGGATACCCAAAATAGATAATACAATGAAGAAAATTAAAAATTGATAATTTTTTCTTATAATTCCTAAAAGAAAGTATCTAATACCCAATTTCTATTCTAGATTTGAATGTAGACTTTAAACTTCAGCATAACTTTCCATGAATATATTTCTACTATATTTAAATTTAAAGAGTAGAATTATATTGTATATATTTTTTTAAACAAAGATAGTACTTGTACCGGACCTAGGAAGTTGCCTGGTTTATGTGTATCCCCAGGAAAACATGTATGAATAGAATAGCATAAAAGAAGGCATGCCTTTCTTGTATGGTGATGGTAGAAATCTAGGAAGCTGGAGTATGGGTTCAGTTAGAATGTCAAGAAGTAAAAGAGGAAGGATCAGGCAGCTCAGTGCAGTGGGAGGCTGAACTGGTCAGTCTGGAAAATTCTAGAAAGTGCTGTAGGAACAATCCACAGTATAGAACAAAGTTGTAAAGGGAAGAAGTACAGAGAGTGCAGGGTGTCAGCACTTGAACCCTGAGGCATCCCCTAAACTCTTTGACCACAATGTCCATATCCTTCTCTCAGGGGTCTGTTTCAGGGAAGAAGATATCCTTCATCTTCTGTATATCCTAAGTGTTTATAGGAACAGCCAGAATAGTGCAGTTATTTTATGCAGCAAACCGAATAATTATTGCAATTCTGTAGAGTGGAAAAGTAATGTGAAAAATATGTGAGTTGTCTGTGTGAGATAGAGAGAGAAGAGTGAGATATTGAGAGAGAAACCAAATTCTCATTTTGATCTGACTCTCTCTCTTTTACTTTTTGGCATTACTAGTGTTCAGGGGTTAATCCCAAATACATGCTTGGGGATTGGGTGTTTGGGTAAAAGTATTGAGTTTGGGGGGGCGCAATCAATAATCTCATAAAACATAGTATAGTATGTAAATAATTACTAGTGATACCAGATTGGATGCGATCTTACAGTTTCTCAAAGAATAATAGTAAGATTAGGTAAACAATTCATTATAAGTATACTTTTAACTGTTAGAAAATGAATAAACATCTATTTTAGTCTCTATTTCCCAGGGAAACAAAGCAGTTGAATAAAGTTCAATTGTTAAAAGGTAATGTTAACTAATTATGTGTATTTCAGTACCATCTTATATAAAAGGTGAGAGAGTGCAGAGGAAATGGATGGAGAAAATAAGGGTGGGAGAGGAAGCTGGGAGGAGAAGAGGAAGGACAGGAAAGGATAGAGGGTAGAGGAGGGGAGTGAGGGTGGGGAAAGGGGAGAGGAGTGGAGAAGAAAGGAAAGGAAAAGAAGGGAGTGAAGGAGAGGGGAGATAGAATTTGTTCTAGTGCAAATGACCATATGCCTAATCCCTAACTGAGCTTTGCTGTATTGTGAAGGGAGAAAACAGCAGAGAAATGATCTTATCACCACTTAAGGGGGCCATGCCCTTTGGGGTTCCCAGCACTGCAGGTGGTGAAGGCAGGGAGGCTGTGGAGTTCACAGCTCACCTCACCATCTGTCTCTGCATCTCATCCCAGAACCTGCACCTTCTCTGTCTAGGTTTCTGATGCCTTCTGCATCTCAGGTAGAGATGAGGGAGGACGCATCAAGAATATCTTCTCTATATTTGAGTCTGGGAGCCACGCTGGTTGGATCCAAACTCTGGCTTTAGCTTGGTTTCTGTCTCTTACCCTATAAAATGGGATACCTCATGGCTGGGTTGCTGGGAGGAGACCTAGCACTTATTGTACATGAGGCACAGGCACTCCACTTCCCTTTTGCCCACCCTTCAGCTCCTGGATGGATTCATCCCGAGGCACTGCTGATGGCAACTGGGCAGAGATTGAAATGACAGGGCAGTTAAAATGGAAGCACACATGACCCCATTCTGGGGCTGGTTCTGGAACTGAGTTACTGGGCTTATCAGCTCAGATACTGGGTTTAGCTCACAGCCCACATAGACTGCTGCTTTGGGCCTTATGGCGATCCTTTTCAGTGCTCTGAGAGTATCTTCCTGTGAACTTCTCTAGGAGGGTATCCCTGCAATGTTTCCTGCTCAGCTAACTTCTCCTGGGAATGGAAGGTGATGAAAGCCAGGGCTCAAGATCAGCTGCCACTTTGGTATGCCAGTGGAACGGACTAGGGGTGCCTGAACACTTTACAAGGGTTCCCTGAGTGAAAGGACTGTCTGTGTGAGCTCAAGAGTGCTCAGAAGGACCTTCCTGAATGGGAGCTTTCTGCTGCTCCCCACAAAAGGGATGGAACAAAAAGTCATGCCCAGCTGTGATGCTGGGGAGACTACAGATCTGTGGGTATAATAGTAGCTGGTGGGCAAAGATGTTTTCAGATGCTGTAGCATTTCCTGAAGGGAAATGAAATCTTCTCCTTCTTTATATATTGCCTATCCTGGATAGACCACGAATGGGAGATAGTTGGCAAGACAGGAGAACACATCAGTGGTTTGCTGATGCTTGTGATGGGTACATGTTCCTGGTTTAATGAAATGGTTTCTCTAGCTGTTTTATTTATTTAATGTACTAAATGGTTTTATTTATTCATATCTAACTGTTTTGCTCTTAGGCCATTGGTGTTGCCAGGAGTGGCAAAAATTTCCTCAGCCAAGTGCCCATTTTCATCTCTTTAGTGTTGCTGAGATCCAATCTCTCAGACAAATGTAAGTGATTTCTCTAATCTTTAACTTAGCCTTTGTCCCCAGCAGGCCACTCTTCATTTCCAGTGAGGTGACATTTCTTTCCCACTGTCACTGTCCTTGTTCTTCAAACAATTTCCATTTAATTAGGGAGGATGGAACGTGTCTCACTGTATGGTGGGTTGCACATTATTGGATGGATGTGGAAATTCATGCATTTGCAGAACCCTAGAAGCTGAGCAGGCCAGGAAGGAGTGGGAAGAACAAGTAGTTGAGTTTGTGCATTGAAAACCTATATTGGACAAATGTAGGTGGGAGGAAATTCTTTCTCACACAGGAAGCTCAGGAGTGGGTTGAGAAGGTACATACTGGAGAAATTTAAGAGAAACTATCACTAGAAGACATTGGAAAAGATGGATCCCTTGTAGTTGACTAACCTCAGTGAATATCTAAGAACTCTGAAATTTTTTTTCCTGAATGAGATAGTACATTTTGGAATTTTGGGGAGTAACTTGTTATGTTTTAGAAAGTAAAATTTAGGGTTTTATTTGTTTGGGAGCCATATCATCCAGTGGTACTCAGGACTTCCACCTGGCTCTGTGCTCAGGGATTGTTTCTGGCAAGATACTGGGGACTATAGGGAAGCCAGGGATTGAACTGAGTCAGCTGCATGCAAGACAAATACCCTGTCTGTTATACTATCACTCTTGCCCTTAAAAAACTTTTCTTTATGCATGTCAATCTTACCAATAACTTGGTTATTCAGCCTGTGTCCTACAAAACAGACATGTCCACAAAAACTTTGTGGTGGTCTGCCAATTTTTTCAACCTAATCACATAGTAATTTTCATTGGTTTTTAATTTCTGCTTTGTGGATCAATTATGGTCTTCAATTAAAAAATGTTTTAAAGTAAAGGACTAGCAGCATAGTTATTCACTGTTGGGCCTATGACTGATGTTTGGGCTAGTAGAGTTCTGCATGTGTGAAAAGGACTGAAAACTATGGATACAATTATTTGATATTATTAAAGGGTGACATTTGTCAAAAGTATTTTTTTTTTGTTTTTGGGTCACATTCAGCAGTGCTCAGGGGTCCTGGCTCTACATTCAGAAATCACTCCTGGCAGGCTTGGGGGACCATTTGGGATGCCTGGATTCGAACCACTGTCCTTCCTCATGCAAGGCAAATGCCCTACCTCCATGCTGTCTCTCTGGCCCCTGTCTAAAGTATTTAATAAAAAGTATTTGACCTCATGATCCTAGTAAATCATTACACACATAGTGAAAGTAAGGATAAAGTATATTAAAGCTAATATTGGCCATAAAAGAAAAGAATCTCCAGATTGTTCCTTTGGAGTGTGTTCTACTTAATTTTTTGCTGTTATTGGCTTTGGAATACTCCTGGGCAGTTCTCAGGGCTTTCTTCTGGCTCTGAGCTCAGGGATGACATAGGGTGACAGGGATTAAGCCTGCAGTATCAATTCTCCAGCTCTGTGCAGTTTATTTGAGTACAGACCATCGGACCATATGTGCTGGCCTTCCCCTTCTTATTTTCCACTTTGAGTGATCTTGTACCAAGACTACTGTTTCAGCCAGTGGTTTCTAAAGCCACATGGACCTTGGCAATTGACTGCTGGTCTCCTTATCTGTTATAGCCGAGCCCTAAAAGCTGCCTACCTCAAAGCAGTGGGAAACTGGCTCCTATCAGTGGGAGTTAGGATCCATCAGTGAAGAATAAATGTCCCTTCAAAGAGACAAAGAATGATGTGATGGTACAACCAGGTCTGGAAGCAAGACCAGTTTTGGGCCTGTAATTTCATGGGCCTTAAGATAGGTCTGATGCTTAAAGCTTTGCTAAGATCTATAAGATATATATCCTGTCAAAGGTATTCCCATAGACTTTTTTCCTTCTCCCTCCCCTTTTCTATGCAATTCAGGAGTATGTGCTTTGGGGAAAAAAAATCCAGGAATTACATGCTCTACTTTCCTAATAATTTTTTTTTTTGCTTTTGGGCCACACCCAGTGACACTCAGGGGTTACTCCTGGCTATGCGCTCAGAAGTCGCTCCTGGCTTGGGGGACCATATGGGAACCAGGGGATCGAACCGCGGTCCGTCCTAGGCTAGCGCAGGCAAGACAGGCACCTTATCTCCAGCGCCACCACCCAGTCCCCTAATAATTTTTTCATCACTTTTTGTCTGACTAATGTCTCATTTATCAACTTTTTTTTTGTGGTTTTGGGGTCACACCCGGCAGTGCTCAGGGGTTACTCCTGGCTCCATGCTCAGAAATTGCTCCTGGCAGGCACGGGGGACCATATGGGGCACCGGGATTCAAACCGATGACCTTTTGCATGAAAGGCAAACGCTTTACCTCCATGCTATCTCCCGGGCCCCTCATTTATCAGCTTTTTAAAATAACCATTGTTTTTGTTTCTGTTTTGTTTTTGTTTTTGTTTTGGGCCACACCTGGCGGCACTCAGGGCTTACTCCTGGCTCTCTGCTCAGAAGGTGCTCCTAGCAGGGATGGGAAACCTTATGGGATGCTGGGATTCGAGCAACCACAGGCCCTGGGTTGGCCTATTGCTGTGCTATATCTCCAGCCCCAAGAACTTTTTTTTTTTAATTTACTCTATTTAAAGAACATGCATTACATAGTGGACATTGTTGGCCATAATGCCTTTGTTTTCAGATAAGGGAGAGCAAAATTATTAAAAAAAAAGAATAGATGTAAAACAGTAAAAAGAAAAAGGAAGAGAAAAAAGAAATAAAAAAATACAGCAACAAGCACATTTGTGAAAATTATTGTATCTCTAATGAGATCATTAAGACATTGGCAGAGGTTTCGTAAGCTTTTGTTGTCAACTGGCAATTCTGTAAACGAATCTTATCTTTTTAATTATGTCTCTGTGATTTCAAAAGTTACTCACAGTTAAGTTTTAGGTGTACCAACTGGACCCATCAGCACCAGTTCCACCACTGTGGTCAACCTCAAGCTGGGTGTCTGCAGGTTCCCTTCCATTCCACCAGCCCCTAACCCGCCTCTCTGAAAGGCACATTTTTGCATTTGGTTGCTATGGCTTGGATCACCTCCATACATTATTATTAACTCTGTGCTTTAATAAATGTCACTTCTGTACATCACAATGTGCCCAAGGAACTTGACTCCTGTTCATTTGTCCACTCCTCTGCTCCTTTGTCCACCCCCTTTCTCACCCCCTCTGCTTCCTCTCTCCCTCAATTTATCTCCTTTTCAGTCCTTTTCCTAATGTTCCCTAGTCTAGAACAAGAGTGAACTAGGTATCCCACCTCTTTACTACATTTCATTCCTTCTTTCAGTTACCCTAGAGACCACAGATAAGTGAGATTTACCTGTATTTTTTCTTCTTTTGATTTGCTTCACTGACCGTGATATCTTCCAGTTCTATTTAAGTTGTCATGAATCCCATGGCCTCATCATTTCCTTGTGGTTGCAAAATGTAAACACTGCATCTTCATAAGCCACTATTTGTCATTGGATATCCAGGTGGATTTCATATTTCAGCTATTGTGCTAAATGCTGCAGTGAATAATGGTGTGCATCTAACATTCTTTAATGTTTATGCCACTGCTCTTGAGATACCAAAGCAGAAATAAAATGGCTTAAATTTTTACATTTCAGGAGTTTCTACAAAGGCTTTCAATTGCCCTGAAATAAAGGAATAAGAACTGAACAAAGAAATTTGCTGGGGCCAGGCTGTGGCGCTGGAGGTAAGGTGCCTGCCTTGCCTGCGCTAGCCTAGGATGGACAGTGACTCGATCCCCCGGTTTCCCATATGGTCCCCCAAGCCAGGAGCGACTTCTGAGCGCATAGCCAGGAGTAACCCCTGAGCGTCACTGGGTGTGGCCCAAAAACAAAATAAAAAAAGAAGAAATTTGCTTATTTGATGCTGTTCATATAATTGACCTGACTTGGCTCTAGGCCATATAAAGTGGGTTGTGCTGAAGCCAAGTTTTCTGTCTATTTAAGAGAGAATATTGGGGGCCAGGCAGTGGCGCTGGAGGTAAGGTGCCTGCCTTGCCTGCGCTAACCTAGGACGGACCGTGGTTCGATCCCTCGGTCCCCAGTGCCTGCCAGGAGCGACTTCTGAGCGAATAGCCTGGAGTAACCCCTGAGCGTCACTGGGTGTGGTCCAAAAACCAAAAAAAAAAAAAAAAAAAGAATATCGTCAAAGAGCTACATGATCATCATGGCCAACTCTCACCCATAAAGCTTGAGAATCCTTGTTAGATGCCTTTCCTAAGTTGAGGTATAATGTAGGTGGAAAATGCACACTCTTTTTCAAATACTGATCATAAACAGCAGTGCAAAAACATTACTCATACTTTGGGTATATCAGGTTAAAGAAAATGTGTTATTCAAGCTAATTCTCTTTTTGGCTCTTTTAATGCAGACACTAGAAAAGTCAGTCATGTGACTTGCATCATAGGTTCTATGTTTTCTCCCCGTGGTACCAAGTATATTACTTAAGACACTGTCTTCAGAGAGTTCACAAAATATCTGCAAGTGATAATCTTATGGCAGCAAAGACTAAAAGCAAAATCCACCCTGAATAAAAAAATGCATTTTAAAGAGAGTCAATATTGACTGTTTTTAATTAGGTGTCAGGGACAAAGTTGCCAGGGAGCTGAAAGAGGCTTAGATCAGCAGTAAGATCACCTTCTGTCATTCTGGGTAGTACTTAGAGGCCAGTGTGATGCCATCATTTTAGTGGGAAGGACATTGTTAAAATATGATTGCTTCAAATATCTAGAGATAGAAAATCCAGTACCTCAGGATTGTATAGTGGGAAAACATGCAAGTTTTTTTTTTTTAGAAAATTATTTTTCATTTTCCAGGTTGTATATTTCATTTCTGGAAAAACTCCCACTTCTTATAATCCATAATTCCTTTGGTATTGGTGATGCCTCTCATTCTCCCACTCTTAGTTTCTTTAGAATAGTTTTTATTTTAGATGAGTGTGACTTTTTTTTTTAATTTTTATTTTTAATTATGAGAGCAAAGATGTAAAGAGAGAGGACAAGGTAAAGTTACAGTGGGAGGACAATCACCCATAAAAAGAATTCAGCTAAGTCCCCTTGCTGGTATGGAATTCAGGGGTTTCAAAGTAGGCACAGCCATGGAGCAAAGCGGAGCGGCCGCGCTTTTTGGGTACGGGGCCTGGAGAGGTAACAGTTCGTAGATCAGTGGTGGTCTTTATGTTTCTGGGATCCCCAATCACACGGCTCGA
>PVKC010030642.1:0-14615 GCA_004027635.1 Crocidura indochinensis
ATTCTTGTGTTCCTAGGGTATATATATTCCTGGGAGTGGTATAGCTGAATCATAATGGAAGCTCAATTTCCAGTTTCTTGAGAAATCTCCATATCGCTTTCCATAAAGGTTTGACTAGACAGCATTCCCAAGAGCATTGAATAAGAGTTCCTTTCTCTCCACATCCTTGCCAGCACTGCTTGTTCTCTTTCTTTGTGATGTGCACCAATCTCTGGGGTGTGAGATGGTACCTCATAGTTATTTTGATTTGCATCTCCTGATGATTAGTGATATGGAGTATTTTTTCATGTGCCTTTTGGCCATTTGTAATTCTTCTTTGACAAAGTGTCTGTTCATAGATTTTTTTTTCTTGTAAGTTCCGTCAATGCCTTGTATATTTTGAATATTAGCCCCTGATCTGATGGATATTGGGTGAATAGTTTCTCCCACTCAGTGGGTGGCTCTTGTATCCTGGGCACTATTTCCTTTGAGGTGCAAAAGCTTCTCAGCTTAATATATTTCCATCTGTTTATTTATGCTTTCACTTGTTTGGAAAGTGCTGTTTCCTCCTTAAAAATGCCTTTAGTCTTAATATGTCTTGATTTATTAATTCCTCCTGTGACCCTACTTCAGACCCATTCACCTGAAGTTGAAAATATGGCTTGTGAAGGAGCATTTTTACAGGGGAAAAATTGTATACTTTTCCAATGTGTTGCAATAACCCATATTAAATACTAATAAATGAACCCACTGTATATATGAATGCAGAATTAATATCTAAGCACAGTGATGCATTTAGGAAACAATTCAGATATAAAAGTATTTAAAGTTTCTTATTTAAAATAGGCATACATGAGAAAATATTTATCTATAATAATTTAAAAATATGGTGATATATACTTTCAAAAGAATTCTTGTCTGGTATCAAAATAAAAGTATATTAAATTGTGCCATTAGGACAAAATAAATGAAACATGAGAAACCATGGTAAGTAAAATAACTAAGGAAATAAAAATAAATTATTTGATGATTTCACTTAAATGTGAAATATAAATAACAAAATTAATGAACTGACAAAAACAACTAAAATGTATTTCTAGAAAAGATAAGAACTGAAACACTATTTAAGAGGAAGGAGAGTATGTAGGACAATGGGTTGGGAATTGTATTGAGCTGGAAATTTAGTGGCAACTAATGAATCCTACACACAATTTTAATGAATTCTACAGTGTCATTAAGATAAAATTGCTAAGCTGTAATAAAAATATACTATTTAAATGGCCAATAAATTACTTAAGCAAAATATCAGAAATAGAAGTAAAATTTGCATGATTTATGAAATAAACTATTTTGATTCACAAAATATGACAACTTCTAAAAACATTTTCTATCATATGCTATATGACATTTCAATAAATAGTTTTGTAGTTTTCTTTTAAAAATTATAACTTAGGGCTCTCGAGAAAATGGAATTGTTAAGGTACTTGCACTGCATCACAGGTCAACAGGGCTCTATCCTGGCAACATATATGGTCCTCAAAGTTTCAACATACTACATATAAAAATATAAATATATAAAATACAGAAGCAGGAATGTTGAAATATGTAAGACGTGAATGCCAAATTTTTGCCAAGACATAGGAATATACATTCCATTAATTGAAATTTGAACATTACTAGCATTTTATTTGTTACCTGTCAAGGATAGATAATGATGACACTACAAATGTCACTCAATGTCACTGTAGCAGTCAGAGCTGGTTTATGAGCAGGGTAAGTTTCTGAAGCAGTCTAACGCTTCAATCACACTTTAGTTTTGAAACATTTATTAATGTGCCAAACATCTCGTATAGTTTTTCTTTTTTATTTTCTTCTTTGGTTTTAGCACAAGAAAGATGCTGATAAATGCTTCAGAAAATACTTTAGCAAATAAGTGTAGAAGAAAACAATTAATTGGAATGAAGGTGAGGAAAATAAAAAATGTATTTCTGAGGCAATAAACATTAGTCTGATCCTGAACAGTAAATAGACAAGTGGCTCTTAAATAATAAGCTTCTAGGTTATTTTTTGCATTAGTTATATAGTGTTGACAAAAGATAATAAAATAGGTTCCTTCTATTATTACCCATTTGGCATAGTATTTTGAAAATTCAGTTATTATTTTTACTACTCAGGATTATAGGAAAATTCACATTTCTCTAAATTTGTATCATTTGTAACTTTTTATTTTAGCAAATTCATCTCATTGATATCAAGAAACATAAAGTTTGAAAACTACTTTTTGAACCTCTCACAAAAAGTATAGCTTCCAGGTAACTAGAATATATTACATAATTTTAAGATAACATAATTTTATGAATGTTTGACTTTTTAATCATTTATTGTCTCATATTTATTCATGTAACATAGGAGATTCAAAAATAATCTGTAGGTTCATAAAGTAGACTCAGAATTAGATTTTATAGTTTACTAGATTTAGGTTACATTTATGACTATAAACTAATAGAGTAGGTTAAAATTAGGATTATAAACAAATCTTTATTTAATCATCCTATTTTCTTCCAAAGAATCTATTTTTCAATGACATAGTTATTTTATTCCTGGATGATCTAAATTACATTTAGTGGTCATGGGTGTACCTCACGTCTGAATTACAAAAGAAAATACATTTAATCTTTATCTATGTAGAAAAATATCAAAGACTTGAATAAACATAATGAGTATATTAAGGTATTTTACTTATTCAATTATGAAACATCTTGTCAGTCTGAAAAAAACTACCAGTTGTTTCATACCTTTCTGCATTACTGATACATTAGCACTTGTATTTCTGTAATACTAGAATGAGGAAAGGGAGAGAAATCATCAGGTAGTCTGTGACAGGAAACATCATCATGGTAGGCATCCCATGGTCTTCTCAAATTGTATCTAATGATGCTCCTACTGTTTTGGAAGATATTTATTGGTCACACATATGGCAGCTCATTTCAGGGGCATCTAAAAGTCAGCATGAGACAATTTACAATTTCTAAATAACAGAAAGATCATAGACTCTGCTTCAGTTATCTTTGCCATTTATCAAATTAGCCAGGAATGTAGTACCTTAAAAATATTAAGTGTGGGGCCCTGGAGACAGCATGGAGGTAAGGTGTTTGCCTTTCATGCAAAAGGTCATCGGTTCGAATCCCGGTGCCCCATATGGTCCCCCGTGCCTGCCAGGA
This sequence comes from Crocidura indochinensis, assembly GCA_004027635.1. Classification (NCBI taxonomy): domain Eukaryota; kingdom Metazoa; phylum Chordata; class Mammalia; order Eulipotyphla; family Soricidae; genus Crocidura; species Crocidura indochinensis. The sequence goes on from PVKC010030642.1 coordinate 3,201, forward strand.
GCAATTTCTGAGCATGGAGCCAGGAGTAACCCCTGAGCACTGCCAGGTGTGACCCAAAAACCAAAAAAATATATATATATATTAAGTGTATTTTTTCTTTGTGTCTCTTATAATTTCTGTAGATCAAGATTTAAGGAGGTGATTTTGTCTGAGTGCCTCTTCTAAGATTTAATTAAATTAGTTATGGTTTTGACCACTAAAATTTCAATGAAAATACAAGATTTCTTCTTATTCATATGACCATCGAGTGTATGCTGACTACTGGCCAGAGACCTCAGGGCTTATCAACTTCGGATCTTTCCCAGATCTACTTGAAGATCTTCACAATATGTTTTGAGATTCTCCCCGAACATGTGATCCAAAGGATCAAGATAGAAATATAAAGACTTTTATTATCTTGCCTTATAATTCATAAAGCTTAGCGTTCACTGTGTTCTCTTGGTTTCAACAGCCACCTCTGATTTAACAACATTAGAGACTAAACCAGGATATAAATATCAGTAAGGAAAAAAACATAATTGGCAGTGCACTAAGACAGGTAATCCGAAGTTTAGTGTATTTTGCAATGTTTAAGTTTTAACAAGAAAAAAGCTGAAAAATGCCAACCACCAGCTCTCTTAACCACAAATTAGAAGAAAGCATATTTTAGTACATAATCTTCTATTTACATGACTGCTACTGATAAAGACATAGCCTAAAAGAACTAAGAACATTATTGCTTAGACCTAAAAACAGATACCAATGCATAGATTTTGAAACAATTAAGTAAATTTTACATAGAAAATCATATAATAGAAATACAGAAAGCTTAGAAAAATCTTTAAATATACCATTTATAAAACTACATTATAAATATTTTCATCGTGTAAACTCAAAATGTGCTTCTTTGTACATAAATATACTTCCCTGTTCACAGTAGTAATGTAAATATAACATTATTATAGAATTTAAATTATATAAAATTTAACATAATGTAATATATTTATTGATATTTTAATATTCCCTAATCAACAGATTAGTTGAATAAACTTATGTATACTAGAAAATGTTGATGTAGTTATATTTTGGTATCATTATAAGTAAGAGGCTTGATTGATATAAATTATTAATTAATAATAATTCATGTAACCACGTCTCTAGTTTTTTCCCTTTTAACACATATTCAACCTGCAAAAGCTACACAAAAGACATTTTGTCATATTTAAATATGTAAAATATGAGATAATATCCTGATCATGTTACATTATAAGTTCTAAAAATTTTGCTCTTTAATAAACTTGTTTATTTCTAGTTATTGAATATTCATTAATATGGCAACATTTGCTTAAAGTATTACACATGATTCATGTAAATTTGTGTTTAAAATTCAATATAATATTTCAATTTTCTAAGTGGTAAATATAAGGAATCTTAATTTAATTGGGAAGACAAATACCACATGCAATAGACAATTGACAGAAACAAGAGGCTTTATGCTGGCAGGAAAGAATTTGTAAAATAAAGAAAAAAATTCCAATTTGATATAATTTGATCCCCGAAGAGCTTTAGAAATGTCTAAAAATTAATCTTTCCATTTATCTATAGTGAAAGGAGACAATTGCGTTTCAGAGAAATAAACTGTAAATGAGGAGATTTTATTTTTTTCCCTAAGCAATTTTTATAGTCTCTTCAAACTGAAGTGCTTATGAATCAAAATTTAACATTAGAACATTTTATGCTTCATTTTTTATGAATAGAAGAAAAAGTGATTAGAAGAGACATTTAAGTTTTATTATAAAATTATGTTTAAATTAAAATATAAATGGTTAATCATCAAAATGAAAAAATAAAAGAAATTAGATATTTAAATTAACATAATTTTTGGTTTACCTTTCTTTTCTCTCCTATTCATCTGGGAGTTTTATCAGAGATAGATCACCTTGTAATCCTATCACCAGAAATACTATCTAGTACATAGACACTCAAAATCAATAATTAGGTTAATTTTTAATTACCTTCTAATTTGAATTAGTAAAGAATCTCAGGAAATTGAATAAAAATTGCTTTTCATTACTATTTATTTCAGTCTCATGAATATTCTGACTTTAGCCATTGACAACTTTAGCTGTCTTTTATGCTTGGTTAAAGATGTTTCTGTGGACCACAGAGCAAAGGAAAGGGATGGTGTGCATGCTTTTCATAAGCAATAATTAAGTTTTATTTGTACTATATGCCCACCACTAACCAGTGACATATCCCTAGGGTACCAGCAGAACCATTGCAGGTGTCTCCCTTGCCCTGCTAGGATTGAACAACATCTTCTGCTAAGCTGAATTTTATTAGGAGAAGCTCCAGAATCCCAGCACTACTGGAAGATGTTTTTAGCTCTTTTTTATTATCATCTTAGATTCTCATGGAGTCTTGGATTAATTAGATAATCAAAATGAATAAAAGGTTTTGATTGAAAACCATTTTTGCTACAAAAAGTGACTTCTCAAGACCTGAAGAAAGATACAGCTCTTCTTAAAATAGAAAGTGTTCATGCTCAGGATGAAATTGAATTCTATTTGGGCAAGAGATGTGTTTACATATATAAAACAAGGAACAACTCAGTTATTCCTGGTGACAAGCCTAACAAAATCAGAGTGATCTGGGGAAAGAGAACTCTTCTCCATGGAAATATTAGCATGGTTCTATTCAAACTCCAATACAACATTTCTGATAAGGCAATTGGTCACAAAACATTTGTGATACTATACCCCTCAAGGATTTAAACTTAGTGAAAACTAAATAATTCAATTATTGATATTTTAAAACAGAGTCATTTGTAGTAATATTTTCTGTAATTTAATATATATTAAGTGTAACATTCAAGAAAAAAATACATGTTTATGTATGTACAAATGTATGCACACAAATATAAAGACATGTCAATAACAACAATAAAAACATAAAATGCTTTCTTTCTTTTTTTTTTTTTTGGCTTTTGGGCCACACCCAGTGGCACTCAGGGGTTACTCCTGATTATGTGCTCAGAAATCACTCCTGACTTACGCCAGGGGATCGAAACATGGTCCATCCTTGATGTGTGCAAGGCAAAAACGACTTACTGCTGCACCACTGCTCCAGCCCCTCTTCCACACTTTTGATCTAACTCTGAACTTAATTTTATAATTATGCTTATGTATCTACTTGCCTAAATAAAAGATTTTAATTTTTCCAGATTTTTAACTCTGCACCATTTTTATTAATCTATTAATTCATAATAGGCAGGGATTTGTTATATTTTATTCCTCCAATTGTTTATCAAGAATTAATTTAGTTATTCTAATGAGTACTTTAAACTTTAATATACATATACTTTTATTTCTTGTGTATAGTTTATATCATGATTCCCTGGTGAGAAAATGTTTCGTGCAAAACAAAGAAGATTTCGTGACTTTCCCATGTGACACTTTCTGCATCTCATATCAAAAAAGAAAGGCTCAGACTTTTCACTTCTTCCCCTAGGTTATACTTGCAGAGCAACCTTGAAAAACAAGGAAGATTTCCCTCAGTGGTCAAGAGCATTTGTCCTTAATTCTTGTAAAGCATTAAGTATCCCTCACCTGTGATGCAAACCACTGTTTATATTCATCCGACCAAATTCTTCTACATGTCAAGAAGAAAGGAAAACTGATTTAAACATTATTGATGTACTGTAACTTGGTCAAATTCTGACCAGGAGTTTCAGGTATTCAGTAAACAAGAAACAAAAAATACAAATTTACTATAAAACTGAATATCAAACACCACATGACCATCTCTGTAAGAATTTAAAATAATTCATACCTTCATTCTCTTCCGATGCTTATCCAATACCCAGATTTAGGTAGAGCTCATACATTACTTATGTTATGCTCTTTTACTTTATTGAGGTCTTTGCACTAAATTCTCATTTTAAAATTTCATACTTCCTAATTATAATCCAAAATTGCTGTCCCTGTCCACAAAGGAAACAGCCTCATATCTGCCTTGCACTTTTGCACATTTGAGCCATTTTGAACTACTGCTGCAGCAGTGAACCAACCCTCCCAAATCATACGGATGGCATTTCAACAGAGTTAAGCTGTCTCTGTCTACAAAGGACAAAGCCAGAGGAGCCTTATCGCAGCTGCACACATCTTCTAGACAATTAACTCCAGCATAACACATAGAAAGCACCACATTACAAACATTACAATAAGGAAACAACACAGGCCAACACCATGCATAGAGAATTAAGATGGAGCCCTGATGGCCATAAAAGTTCAGAGAACTTATTTAGCTTCTCAGAAAAGGAGTTTAGAGAAGTAATATGAAGGATTCGCATAGAACTCAAAGAAAATATAGAACAGCTGAAGGAACCATAAATAATCATCAAGAGGATATGAATATAAAAATGAGAAAACTCTAAACTGAAATAATAGAACTAAAAAGCTTGGTAGGCAAAATGAAAACCTCACTGGAAAGCCTATCCATCAGAGTAATGGCAGTGTAACAATTCCATACAACAGAAGATATTGAAAAAGAGCCTTAAAAATAATGATCATACTATTGAAAAAAATCCTCAAAGAATGTGAACAGATGAAAATAGAAGTCTTTGATAAACTTAACAGAAACAGCATAAAAATCATTAGGATTCCAGAGGCACAGGAAGAAAATTCCCAGGAAGAATCAAGAGTTATGACATCATTGCAAAAACTCCCAAAGCTTAAGACTGCATACAACTAAATCCTGCATGCCAGAAGAGTACTAGATATAAAAGTCCCAAAGAAAAGCTCCCCAAGATGCATCCTAGTCACAATAACAAATCACACAGATAGGGATAGATTACTAAAAGCAGCAAGATCAAAATGGGAGATTACATTGAATGGAGTATCCTTAAGATTTACAGTAGACCTATAACAAAAAGAACTTCAAGTCCAAAAGATAGTGGTGGGATATAGTGACAAAACTCAATGAAGTGAATGCTTTGCCTCCAATACTGCACCTATCTAGACTCACATTCAAGTTTGAAGTATACAGTTTCACAGATTACCAACAGCTTAGAAACTTTACAAATGCAAAACCAGCCTTAAAAAAAACTGAAATGTTTATTTTTAGGCAATATAGACCAAGAGCCATACCAAAGTCCTACATAAAGATGTCACTAAATACCATGACAATCATTTTTCTCAACTTTAATGGACTATGCACAAGTTAAGAGACACAGAGTGGCAAAATGAACCAAAATGCTGAATTCAACGTTCTGTTGCCTACAAGAAACACATCTGAATAATCACAGAAAGCACAGACTCAAAATCAAAGGTTGGAGGATAATTATCCAAGAAAACAGCTCCCTTAAAAAGGCTGAAGTGGTCATATTAATATCACATGACACAAACATTAAAATTAAAAAGTTGGACATTTCATAATAAGCAAAGGATATGTACAACATAAAGAAATCACACTCCTAAACATGTATGCAGCCAACGAGGAACCAGCAAAAATTTAATACAAGTGTTGACAAATCTGAAAGAAGACATAATAATAGTGGGAGACCTCAACACCACCCTGTCAACCCTTTATCAAAAATGTACTAGCTCTGAAAAGAGAAAATGAAGAAAGTGGCCTACTAGATATATATACATATTTAGGGCACTACATCCCCAGTTGGATACATATTCTTCTCCAAAGCACATGGGTCGCTCTCTATAATAGACAATATGCTGACTCGTTAAACATACGTCCATAAAATCAAGAGGATAGAAATTGTTGGACAACATTGGTTATGGGAATGCCCCTGTTTCAAAGTCACAATGTACCCAAAATACTTCTGTGAATGATTTGTAATCCACTTTGATCAAAAAAAATTATTAATTAAAAAAAAGAAATAAAACCAAAATTGTGCCCCTCCCCAGGTATAAGAAAGTAGGGGTTGAGTAAAAAAAAAAGTTGTACAGTTTATCTTTTCAGATCACCATGCACTTAAATTATAAGTGAACTACAAAAGGACACAGAAGAAACACTTTAGCACCTGGAAATTAAACAGCTCACTACTGAATAACCAGTGAGTCAAAGAGGAAATCAAAAGATTCTTGCAAAAATAAAGACCAAGAAAATTACAGATCAACATCCCTGATGAACACAAATTAAAAGATCCTCAATAAAATCCTAGCATATAGGATCCAACAGCTCAAGAAGGTCATACACCATGTCTAAATAGGTTTCATCCCAGGAATGCATGATTTAAATATGTAAATCAATCAACATAATATACCATATCAACAAAAGGAAAATAAAAACCACATGATCATATCAACTGATGCAGAGAATGCATTAGGTAAGGTTCAACAGCCAATCATGATTTTAAAAAAAACTCTCAACAATATGGGGATGGAAGGAACTTTTCTCAACATAGCCAAGGCCATTTACCATAAGCTCATGGCAAATATTATACTTAATGAAGACAAAAGAAAAGGCTTTCCTCTAAAACCTGGTACAAGACAAAGTTGGCCCCTTTGCCACTCCTATTAAACATAGTATTGGAAGTATTTGCCATAGCAATTAGGCAAGAAAAAATATATTAAGGGCATCCAGATTGGAAAATAAATCAAGCTTTTATTGTTTGCAAATGACATAATATTTTATTTTGAAAACGCTAGACTACCAAAAGCTACTGAAAAAAATGTGTATAGCAAAGTGGCAGCCTACAAAATTAACACTCAAAAATCAATGGCCTTATTCTACACAAATAATGAAAGAGAAGAAATGGGCCTTAAGAAAACAATCTCATTCACAATAGTGGAATCACCTTAACTAAAGAGGTGAAAGATATATACAAAGAATACGATAAAACACTGCTTCATAAAATAAAAGAGGACACAAAGAAATGGAGACACTTCACTTAATCATGGATTGGGAGAATTAACATTAAAATGGCGATACTTTACAGAGCATTGTACAGATTTAATGCAATCCCTCTAAGTATACCCATGACATTCTTCAAAGAAGGGGATCAAATGCTCCTAAAATTCATTTGGAACAACAAACATCCAAGAATAGCTAAAGCAACGCTTAGAAAAAAAGAAGATGAGTAGCATCACTTTCCCTAACTTTAAATTGTATTACAAAGCATGAGGGTTTTTTGTTTATTTGTTTGTTGTTTTGGTTTTGGGACCACACTCAGGGCCCACTCCTAACTATGTGCTCAGAAATTGATTCTGGCTTGGGGACCACATGGCATACCTGAATCAAACCAAGGTCCGTCCTTGGTCAGCCGCATGCAAGGCAAGCCTCCACAGTTGCGCTACTTCTCCAGCCCCACAAAGCAATAAATTTTAAAACAGCATGGTATTAAAATAAAGACAGATCCTCAGATCAATGGGATAGGCTCTTGAGTATTCAGAGAATGTCCCCAAAAGGCATATGAAAAAATGTTCCACATCAATAATCAAGAGGGAGTTGCAAAACAAAACAACAATTAGTTACCAATTCATGCTACAGAGACTGGCATACAGAACAAGAATAAGAACAGTGCTGCAAGGGATGTGGGGAGAAAGGAATTCTCATTCACTGTTGGTGGGAATGCCATCTAGTTCAACCTTTCTGGAAAACTATATGGCGATTCCTCAAAAAACTAGACACTGAGCTCCCACATGGTCCAGTTATACCATTACTAGGGATATACCCTAGGAACACAAAAACAAAATACAAAAATGTTCTCTGCACACCTGTGTTCATTACAGTTCTATTTACAATACCCAGTATCTGGAAACAACACAGTTTTCCAACAACAGATGAGTGGCTAAAGAAACAGTGGTAAATATATATACACAACAGAATACTACGTAGCCACCAGGAAAACTAAAATCATAAAATTTCCTATACGTGAATGGACATGGAAACTATTCTGCTGAGTGAAATGAGTCATAGGGAGAAATAAAGACACAGAATAGTCTTACTCATCTGTGGGATCTAAATACAATAAAAGACAGCATGTTAATAATGCCCAGAGATAATAGAGATGAGATATGAAAGAACCAACCCATGATATGAAGCTTACCACAAAGATCGATGAGCTCAGTTAGAAAAACAGGCAGAGGGTAGGTAGAAGAGAGATGGGGAGCATTGGTGGTGGGAAGGTGCATTGGTGTACTTTTTATGACTGAAATGCAACTACAAAAATGTTTGTAATCATAGTGCTTAAATACATATATTAAGACAAATATATAATACAAAATTGGCTAAGTAATGTGATATCCAATGAAACAGTCCACATTACTAACTTAAATTTTTTCTGTTTTCATTCTCTGAACTGCCCTAAAGACACTTTTTAGACATCAAACAACTCTTTCATGTAGAGTGTGTCCTTCTGGTTCTCGGAACCAGAAATTTTGAGATATATCTGCTTTGCTCTTCTCTTTTTATAAAGCTTATTACTCAGTCCTCTCCCTCAAACTATCTCTTTAAAGTAAATAAACAGAAAGTACCCCTCAATTACACCTGAGGTTACTTCTGTCCTCTTGATCTCCCCAGTGCCCTAGAGAATAGTGTCATTATGAGCTTTGGGAAGGACTGCAGAAGATTTCATTATTTCTTTGATATTTTCATTCACATTTTCATTTTCTTTTTCTGCTTTTTGCTTAGTTTGCTGTGACAATCAATATAAATGCAATCACTTGTTCTGTATTTTTTAAGGTTTGTTCATTTTTGTCCCAAATATTTTCATTGAATCTTTATAGTTACTGTTATTTTGCTTTAAATCTTTTTATCATTAGTGATTAACTATTTTTAATAATATTATCCTAAAGTTTTACAATTCTAGTTTTATTGAAACTATTATGTTGCATTTTTGTACTAGTTTATAAATAAATTATATATATATAGTTATATATTCATATGCCATCATCACAATTCATGGTTTGTATTTCCTCTGGGAGGAGTGATTTTTATTTTATAAGAAGTTTTCCTCTCTTTCCACACTGATTATTTTTCCCTCTCATCTGTGATATGCTATACAGATTTCCCCTTCCTGACTGTAGAATTTATTTTGCCAGTTGCCAGAATAGTTGTCAGTCAACTACTTGCAGTTGTCAGGCCACAGCTTGAATTGCTTCAGCACAGGATTTCCTTTTGCCAAAGGTCATGTGCTGTTCCTGCAGTAGCTCACTTCTACTGTCTAGTCAACAATGCAAGCAAAAAAAACCCAGAGCTCTTACTGTAAAACCTTCAAAGGACTACCCCAGCCTCAAAGTTCCCTGCAGTCAGCTTTTTCCTTGAAACTGTATCATAGCTCTCATTCTTCCTTTAATTCCTACTACCTATTAATCCTTCAAAGGTATTGACCGAATGTAAACTTTCTACATTACACTCTGTCAGAGTGAAATTCACAGGATTCCCAATCTGTAATATGTGATTGTTGATTCTCTATTACATCCTTTATTGAAATAGAATTCAGTGTATCTTTAGGTATAAATTGACAGTGAATGGGGATGTAAAATAAGCACACTCTGCCACTGTGAAATTGTAAATACACTTGTATATTTTTCTGAATATCAAACATTTCTGGAAGGGCTATGTGCCATCTCACCCTGGATTTTAACCTTAGGGAAAGGAGTCAGGTGATTTTTTCCAATAGATTTACCCTCAGATAAAAGAATGATGAAACCTCTGATTTGAATCATGATAATAACTACAGAAACTTAACTCTCCCAGAAATTAGGTTTACATAAAGTAATATTGATTATTTATTAAGTGCCTAATAAATTTGTCTGACACAAAAGAATCAGCAATTCTATATTAAAATTTAATAACACTAGGATAAATATTACAATAGGTTCTGACCAAACTGGGTTTGAGCTTCCACACTACATGTGGTCCCCTCTACATCACCAAGAGAAATCCCTAAGCTCAAAGTCATAAGTAAGCTCTGTACACAGTCTGCCCCCCTACAAAGTCCCTATACTCAATTCTTTTATTTTAAGCTCATTAAAAACTCTTCCCATTATTTACAATTATGTCCTAAAATTTTATTCTTCTTCTTTTTTTTTTTGGGGGGGGTCACACCCGGCAGTGCTCAGGGGTTACTCCTGGCTCCATGCTCAGAAATTGCTCCTGGCAGGAACGGGGGACCATATGTGGCACCGGGATTCGAACTGATGACCTTTTGCATGAAAGGCAAACGCCTTACCTCCATGCTATCTCCCGGGACCCCAAAACTTTATTCTTCTAACAGACACATTCTTCTTATTAGGGAAAACTTTCCCAAAGTGTTTTGGGGCCTGATGACTTTGGCTTCTTTACCAACATTATTTAATATACTAAAACAATTTTGACAAATCCCTCACCATGAAATAATTTATTTAGTACTTTCTTTCTTGAAATTTTTGCTTGATGTTTGTGTCACACACAGCCTTGCTTGGTAGTCACTCCTGGCTCTGTGCTCAGAAATTATTTCTGGCAGGTTTGGGGACCATATGGGACCATATGGGATGCCAGAGATAGAATCCGGGTCAGCTGCATTAAGGAATATGCCCTACCTATTATTACTCTAGACCCATGTTAAATTTCATTTTTATATCTATTTTGATTTTTTCAGTGAGTTTTAAAAGTAGATTACACAAAAATACTCTATTATTCTAATCTCAAATTATTTACCCAATTTAAACAATATACTATTTAAATAACATTTCCTTTCTTTCTCTAAAATGGATTCTCTATAAAATGGTAGTTGATCTTTGTCCAGAAAATCAGAAGATTTGAGTTTTAGTTCATATTTCACACTATCACAAAAGTAAAATAGAGCAAACACTTCAATGGATCTAATTTTTTACCTAAAATATTGATTCAAGAGTAGATATTTAATATTTATAATATATAAATTTAAATATGTGTCATGTTACAAGTTTAAATATATCTACAGTGTTAAAGTAAAAATATCTACAATTGCACAAATTCATAAAATATATAGCATCCAAACAAATGATAATATTTATAAAATAGAAATAAGCTTCTATACTCTAAAATTAAATAGTAATTTCAGTAAAGGTAGCTCAATTTTAAGGGGGTCAATATCAAAGAGTATAATTGGACTTTTTATGAGAAAACTTAAATATCTACAGAGATGTTGTAATTTTTTTCTGGGAGAGGTATTTGGGACACAGTTTTTCTCGGGGCTTAGAATTCTGCTTAGTGGTCATTCAGGAGGTACTAGGGGACCATATGTGATACCATAGATTAACTAGAAGTCATCTATTTTCAAGGAGAGCGCCTTAACTGTGCTGACCCTGTGGGCCCTCAACTGCTCTTCCAGTAGGACCGGGATCGAGGATTATCCTCCGAAATGATGGCATGAAAGAACAGGTCTTTACCTGATGATCAGAGACAATTTATTCCATCCCAACACAGATTATATAGGAAAAGAGGAACTAAGAT
>PVKC010030643.1:0-14765 GCA_004027635.1 Crocidura indochinensis
GCATAGCTAGTTTCACCCAAAACTCAAAACATTTCCCCTCTACCTAATAGTTACTCAAAATATTTCTCACTCCCCCCATCAGTTATCTGCTTTTTCCTACCTCTTAATTACTATTTGGGGTTCACTCCTTTTGTCTCTATTGATACCAGAGAAACCCCCAAAAAACTGGAATTCCTTCCCATCTCTGGACCTCTTTAGATGCAAATTTCAGCTAGCTACCTTCTTACTCCTAGGCTCTGGCTTTCTCTGTTCTTATGCTAATCTAGCCCAATTTCAGGATCAACCAGAAGGTTTCCTGCCTCCTAGCATTCCAGAGCTATATTATAAAAAAACCCTGATTTTAATAAAATTTGCCCACGCTTCATTTCACGTGTGTGGTTCCACATGCAACCGTGTGGTCTCTCTCATTTTTACATTCATATCTTCTATTAGCAAATATCTCCTCCGTCCGCTTTCTCGCATGAGGCATAAGAACTCATGAAACACAAATATTATTAGTTATAGATATTAGTTGTCTGTAACATTGCCAGACTTAGATATTACCATTAGATACAAATGTTGGTCAATGGGCCACCCATAAGATCTCAGTTAAAACATCTGTGGATGGTATGAAGAGAGACTTTACAAGTCAGAATGCATCTCTTTGCTGAGTTCAACAATTGAATGACTAGAGTAAGAGAACCTCATTGTTTCATTAAATATCTTGGATAATGTAATCTCAGATTATATAAAGGACCTTTTCAACTCTATAAAAGGTGAATTTAACTTTACACAGTGCATTTTATTTTCTTTCCTTGAGTAATATCCTGTGGTTTTTGTAACAGATTCCATGTTGATGTAATAAGAGTACATACCTAATATCTCAACCATGTCAGTGACGAAACCTCTTACATCTTTGTACTTAACAAAAATGATGATTGCCTTCTCTGACTGATAACAAAAAGAAACTTTCCAAAATCCCTTATCTGTGAAGGAGAAAAGAAATCAAAATTTGTATGAGTAAAATGCTTCCTTAGAAATGTTCTTATGCTATTATTGACATGCAATGATTTCTCTTGAGCTATCTTGTATGAATCAATATCAATATTGATATTATTGATGTTAATATCAATAATATTCCTCATTATGATATCAAATCCCTAACAAAAATTCTATAATATGTAATTGATCAAATTCTATCTGAACTCAAAACTTATTTCTGGTTCTGTGCTCAGGATAAACTCATGGTGCAGCACAAGCAGTCTCTCAGAGTACCTACAAATAAATTGGGTTCTGCAGTAAGAAAATTAGGTACCCTACACACTGTACTTACACTATGGTCCAGTACCATGTAACAATCCCCTGCATAAAGCTTTAGGGATAAAGTAACTGGTCAGAAAAACTTTAAACTTCCCCTTATCTTAACCTTGTGTGGAAAACTAATTTTTGAAACAGAATGGACCTTTTCTAAGGTTTCATTCTTATTTCATAATAGAACAGGCTTAGAGTATAAAGTGTCACAAAATCCACGACATAGATAAAACCATTAATTTGAATGCATGTTGTTTCTGATGAGGAGATATCTGAGGAGATAGCTAAAAATAGTGGACTGTTACGTTGTATTCAAGAAGAACCCTCAACACTGTGCCATGGACTCAGAAAGCAAAACCATAAGAGCAAAAGGGTAGAAAATCACTTCCAAAAGCATATGTACTCACAGGAAAAGGTATACACATCTGAATTTATGTCTTTCACACCCATCACAGTGACAACTTCACAAAGTTGACTAATTCTGAAAAGGAAATCAGCACAAACTTTCATTATTACTCCTCCAAGCTCCAACAATTTTCCTCAAAGAGGGGAAGACAGCAACCCAGAAAAGAAATAACCACCCAAATGTAAATAGAAATTGGTCATGTGTCATTCTGGATATAAAATCAAAATGATGAACTATCAGTGTGAATTATACATGTCAATCAATGGTAGCAATGATGGAGATGTGGTGATAAAGCAATTGTGACTAACACCTTGTGGCAATGTTATCTGCATAAATCCCTGTGGAAATCATTACGGAGATATAATCAACTTAGAGTTGAGCTCTGTATAGCACTGAAATTTGAATATCTACAAATATATGCAGAACATATAAACTTTCACTCGAAAATACACGTGGAAATCGTTATTCATAGCTGCTGCGAATTGAGTACATAGCTATGATGTAGAATCAATCTGGGTGTCAACCACAGGTGGATGAATTCTAAAACATGGTCCATAGACACAGTGGATTTCAATGCAGGTATTATGATAAATGAAATCATGAAATTTACAGCATCTCAGTTGGAAAAATAAGATCTATTGAACGAATTAAACCAGAAGAATAAATACCAACATAATGATCTCACTTACGTGGGTCAATTGAATTATTGCATGAAGGGATTTAATGGACTAAAGAGCTAATATTTATATACCATAACTACACCATTAACTAGTAGGTGGAGATAGATAAGATAAGAAATCAGACAGAAAAGGGGAACATGAGAAGGGAAGTCATGGAGAATCATAGTTCTGGGTTTTCTTTTTGATGGGAATGCAGGAGAATAGTTCAGCTCTACATCGAAAGTATAGACTCAACGACACTGAGGAAAGGAGAGCTCAGCTGGGACGACCCAAAACTAAAGTGACTGTGTAGGCCTCAGGGGTCTGCAAACTTTATGACATAAAGAGCCACTTGAACTTCTTTCTGAAGGAACAAAACCTGGGAGCTGAGAAACCATTGTGACATTTAAAATAAATATAGCACTGCATACATTGTTTCTTATTATAATGTTATATGCAGAAAGGTGCAGTTAGCTGTCATTCTGAAGGTAAAAAGATATTCTTTACTTAACAATGCAAATATAATTGTGCAAATTAATAGCTAATTAAAATATTTAATTTAGGGGCCGGGCGGTGGAGCTGGAGGTAAGGTGCCTGCCTTGCCTGCACTAGCCTTGGACTGACCATGGTTTAATCTCCCGGTTTCCCATATGGTCCCCCAAGCCAGGAGAGACTTCTGAGCACATAGCCAGGAGTAACCCCTGAGTGTCACCGGGTGTGCCCCAAAACAAAACAAAAAATTTAATTTACCTGTTTAATGAGACTTTTGCCACACAGAACATTGGGAGGCAGCGGCAGAGGTAAATGATATTGCTCTCCACCACCCTGCTATTAGCCTTTCTGTCAGAGCCACAGCAAAGCTTCAAAAGAGCCAACTGCAGCTCTGGAGCCGCAGGTTGCCGACCACTGGTCTAGGGGGCCTGTGGTGGGTTGAAGTACGGGAGCACTGGGGATGGAAGCTGCCACTGGTGGTCAGATATGATATGCCAAAAATAAACTAGCAATTGCTTTGTAAATCACAGTTCATTGATTAAGAAGAAAATTAATGGAAAAAAATAAACAGCAAGTCCAGAGCAACTCTGGGTGTGACCCAAAACAAACAGGAAAGGGGAATGCTCGACATTCACAAATAGCAGAATCTGGAAACAAAATAAAAGTCCAAGAACTGATTAGTGGGTAAAAGCACTCCTCAATGACGGAATATTACTCAGTCATAATAAAAAATACTTGCAAATTTTTGCGTATTAATCTCTATGTCTATCCATTATAAGCAAATTTTATGACTTCATTTTTTTTTTTTTGGTTTTTGGGCCACACCCAGTGACGCTCAGGGGTTACTCCTGGCTATTCTCTCAGAAGTCGCTCCTGGCAGGCACAGGGGACCATATGGGGAACCGGGGGATCGAACCACGGTCCGTCCTAGGTTAGCGCAGGCACCTTACCTCCAGCGCCACCACCCGGCCCCGACTTCATTTTTTGTAACAATTGCATAGTATTTCATTGTTTCGCTGTACCACACTTCCTTTAGTCACTCAACTGATGGGTTCTCAACATCTGGGTTCTTTACAGAATCTGGCTACTAGTTCTTTGATGAATATAAGTGCAAAGTACAATTATTTATGTGTTGTGTTTTGCTGCTTGTGGATGGACCTGGACAGAATTGTAGTGAGTGAAAGAAGTCAGTAATAAATATCTCTCTCATATCAGGAACATTCTATATCAGGAACAAAGTCGGGAATACATAATATCTAAATGAAAATAAACAGTAAACATAAGAATTGGTTCAGAGGGACAAGAGAGATAGCACAGTGGTAGGGCATTTGACTTGTATGTAGCTGACCCAAAACAAACCCAGGTTTGATTCTGGCATCCCAATATGGTACTCTGAGCCTGCCAGGAGTGACTTCTGAACACTCTGGTTCAAAAACCATCCAAACAAACAAAAGAGAATTGGTCAAGGTAGGTAGGCTGCTGGTCATAGTGAGAGAAGGGAAGGTCCAGGGAGGAAAAAAATGCAACATTGGTAAGGGAAGGAGAACAGAAAGTGGAACGGGTTGGGGGATCATCTATCTTCTACAGACTCAAGCTGGGGCAGGAAAAATACAGAACACAGAGGAAAAGGACTTTGGCGAAGACATGTGTGTTACAATATTGTGTGCTAAAACTCAACCATGACTCACGCTTTCATTTCGTATGGAAAGATAATTTTTCTGAAAAAAAAGGAAAAATGAATATTAGCATGACAATTTGTGCTCAAAGTAGAGGTGAAACAATTTGAAACAATTAGTTAAAGATGCACTTACAGGGATAGAAATTAAATATATACATACATATACATATATATACGTTCTCAACTCATGCAATATGTCAATTGCATTTTCAAATGAGTGTTCCTTCTCATTGTATCTTCCTTATCATTTGTTTCTACGTGTTTTTCTGTTTTCCTCTACCTTGGTTCTGAGAAATAGCAAATTTACACAGAATGACTCGCTCTAGAACTTGAGCATTTAACTTGAAAAGAAATTATCTTTTTTTTTTTTTTTTGGTTTTTGTGCCACACCCGGTGACGCTCAGGGGTTACTCCTGGCTATTCACTCAGAAGTCGCTCCTGGCAGGCACGGAGGACCATATGGGGAACCAAGGGATTGAACCGCGATCCGTTATAGGTTAGTGCAGGCACCTTATCTCCAGCGCCACTGCCCGGCCCCGAAAAGAAATTATCTTCCTAATGAAATCAAGTTTCATTATTCCCTTTATCCATTATTGATAACAGCATTCAAATCTACTTTTCCTCCAACTACTCATTCTAACATCTTTATGTTAAAACATTGGTAGGAACAAGAACCTTAACACTCTGTCCTTTTTAAGCCATCAGCTGTATCAAATTATCTTTGGACATGAAAGTCTCAGAAAAAAGTTTGGGGTCTTTTTGTGAGTTTCATTTCTGAGTTTTCATATATAAGTCGTGTTCAACATAGATTGAATCCCCATTTTCTTGAATCCTATCCACCCTTTCCTCATGAATTTTGTTCTATGTTTTGGGATTTTTTTTTCAGGGGACCGTACCTGGTGACTCTCGGGGATTTCTCCTGGCTATGCACTCAGAAATCACTCCTTGCTTGGGGAATCATACGGGATGCCAGGATTTGTCCTGTGTCAGCTACATGCATGGCAAAAGTCCTACATCTGTGCTATATCTCGGGCCCCCTAGATTATTTAAAAAATACACACAACGTTTAGCATTTGGCCAGGCATTTTTTTCTTTTTCTGCTTCTCGTTTTTGTAGATAAATAAAATGAATCCCATAGAAAGAAAAATCAGGTTTTATGGTCAAAGTCTCCATAAGTTACTCTTTATGACAATGGGTTTTACCATGGGTAACATTTCCCAAATATTCAGAAACTGTCAACAAGAAAACCCCAATTTGAGTGGAATATGCAGACTCTGGTCCTCCATTCAGGCTCTCAAGTTAACATTCTTCCCTTTTTGTAAAACCAGTAGATATTTGACATGCAGATACGTTTTACTTACTTATCTATTATGAATAAATACAATTGGTAAAAATCTTGTCCCATGGTCATTATATAAATTTCCAGAGGGTCATTTTTTGGAGAATTACTTCTATTGCTGTACCCTATTTTCACCACTTGCCATGGATCTGGGTTCTGGAAAGAAAACTTCCAATGATGAAAGATATTCTAATGGTATTTTATATACATAAATAATATCTATATATGTATATAAAATATATAATATGTATTTATATAGTATTTATATATTTATATTAATATTTAGATATAATATGCCATATATATTTTTATATAAATATATTTATATACAAAAGAATATTTAAATTTAAACCAGGATTTAGATTCAAACATAATATTTACCCAGGAGAGATTCTTGAAATAACTAAAACAAAGACACACTCACACATCATCCTCCCAGTTCTGTTCCATCACTCAATCATGGTACCTGAGATTTCAGATCTCCAAAAACAAGACAAAGTAGAAGTAATATTATGAATTTCATCTTGGTTCTGATTACCATCAATTCTTCAGGAGCAGATGAGACTGTGAGGTGAGGACAGCCTTGCCATGTCTCCTCTTTTACAGTATGTGGCTCTGTAAACACAGATGCAATGAACCAATGACCTGTAAGATGGGAGCTTTGCCTACGACTTAGACTATCCTACTGGCAGAATTTCCATTTTTAGTTTATATATTCATAATAATATTTATTTGTGGGTTTGTAAGGCAATAAATAACTTGCTTCCTTTTGGCAGACACAAGATTAATTTCATGGCAATGTACATGATAATAGGCACTGATGGGAAAGAACCCTAGAGCATAGTGTTGGGGCACAAGTGTCCTGAGTCATGACGTACCCCCAAAATAAATAGAGAACTGAACACAATTTTTTTTCATCTGAATTTGGTCATCAGTATAAAGAACAAACTAAATTTGTGTGAGGTAATTTATCAGCCTTGGAAAGGACCCTTCAGTTTCTTGAACTTTTCTGAGATATCATACAACCAATCTTACATATCAATTCTCGTTTGTGTCCTAATGTCTTCCTTTATGTTCTCTAGATCTTTACAAAAGTTGATTGTCTATGTGTGTTTGTTTACACTTGTATCTTTCCTTCTACAATTCTCCTTTTTATTCATGATCTCCATGGCCCATAAATAGTATATTTCCATCGATCCTTTAGAAGCAGATTCTGTATATATATATATTATATATAATTATATGTATGTGTATATATAATTATATATAATTAACTATCAATGGATACAATTTTATGGAATATTCCCTGTAATAAATTATGTTGTTCTCTCTCAGGTAGATTATGATGAATGGGATTAGTTGGATGAAAGTCACTCTATAATTCTGTGTGTCCATCCACTGAGCATGAGAGTTTGTAGCCTCCAAAAGCTAACCTATTCTCACTTTGGTTGTGTCTGTTGTAAATGCTGTAATAAGTTTCTCCCTGATTGTGGAGATAAAATTTATTTAAATTCCACTCTTCTCTTGTTGTTTTGAAATGATCAATGCCTGAGTCACATTTGTTGATTTCTCGAGTTTATTTTCTGAGTAAATAAAGATTTTTATAAATTTCCATCTGCATTTATCACTGGAACAATTTCAGTTGGTGTCTCCTAAAATTCAACTTAAAGTAAATCAAGTTAAATCACATAAGATAGGTTAAAGTAAGGAAAAAAATAAAGAATGGTAGCAAGGAAGGG
This sequence comes from Crocidura indochinensis, assembly GCA_004027635.1. NCBI lineage: Eukaryota > Metazoa > Chordata > Mammalia > Eulipotyphla > Soricidae > Crocidura > Crocidura indochinensis. The sequence goes on from PVKC010030643.1 coordinate 7,604, forward strand.
AGGATAGGAAAAATAAAAGAGAAATAAACACAAAAACAATAGAAAAAGAAATAGTGTAAAAATTACAATTAAAAGAGAAAGGTGTAGTGAGGGAAAAGGGAAAAAAGAGAAGTAAAAAAGGAAAGAAACAGAAAGGAGTGAGGGACAGACAAAATAGAGGAAGAGAGGGTAGGAATCAAGAACGTGTTTAGTAAAAGAAAGAGGAAATGCATGGAGGAAGGAAGCATATAAAGATGAAGGTAAGAACAAAGGAGGGATAAAGTAATTAGAGAAAAAGGTAGGAGAGAGGAATGAGTGAAGGGAAGAGTGTAAACATTTGTCCTCTTCATCCTTCATCACACACTGAACTAGTTGTGAAAACAGGAATTCTTCATCTTTTATGTATCTGTCATCTGTGATAGGATGTGCTGAACACGGATTCTTCCTGTCAGTCTCTGCTGATACCAGGCCTCTCAATTGTTTTGAGCTAAGTTGGATCACTCTCTTCATTCCACAGAGTAGCCAGGCAGGACCACTGCATAAACCCATGGGCTGGGTAGAAATATCTTCTATGACAGCCCTAGAAGAGAGGAAAATGTGACAATGACAGAGTTGTCTCCTATTTTCTTGTCTCAGATTTTTTTCTAGTGTATTCTGCCAATCATGCTTTTCCTAGTCATTCACAGGAGCGTCCCAGAGATGCCGAAAATGTCTCACAATCATGTGACTATTACTGAAAACGCCCTCATTAGTTCTTCTGGATTTTTTTCTCAAAAATTTTTTATTCTCTTCAGAATTACTGCTAATAATAAAAAATAACAGTCATAAAACATGAGGAAAATGACATTCTTACCTTCTTCTTCCAAGGAAGAACTTTGTGTCCTGCAGTATTCAATACCAGATTCTCATTATTTTTTAATGGAGTTAAGGTCATTTTATTTATAATTAACAAGAAATCAGTTTATTTAATACATTTTAAAAATCTTCTTGAAAATTAATATACATGCTAGAATATGAAATCTAACAAGAAATATTAATATTAGTAAGAAAAATTCAGCAAATATAACATATGCCTGAGAAATAGTGTAAAATAACCTACCATTTAAAATTTTATTTAAATATTATGGCAATGGTTTTTCATACTGTAGTTTTTTTTTGCTTTTTGTTTTTGTTTTGGGGGTCACACCCGGCAGTGCTCAGGGGTTACTCCTGGCTCCATGCTCAGAAATTGCTCCTGGCAGGCACGGGGGACCATATGGGGCACCGGGATTCGAACTGATGACCTTTTGCATGAAAGGCAAACGCTTTACCTCCATGCTATCTCCCGGGTCCCCATACTATAGTTTTTTATTCAGCGATAAACATGTTCATCATTATGTTACAGCCATACAGTGTACAATATATTTCTTCAGTGCACATTTTCCTCATCTCCCCTTTATTTGTGCATATCTGACATAAAGATCTTTAATCCATTTTATTTTGATCTTCAGACATGGTATTCAAGAGAGTTTTGAGTTCACACATTTTTGTTAGCCTTTTTTTAAAATAATATTTTTATTTATGCACCATGATTACAAACGTTACTATAATTGGGTTTCAGTCATAAAAAAAAAAAACCTTTACCAGGGCAACATTTGCATTATCCATGTCCCTCATCTCCTTGTGTTATTTCACAAATTTTGCACAGATTTTGAGCTATTTCAGATTTTCGTTGAACAGTTTTTTCGACACCACTAGTAGAAGAGACTTTTCTTGCTGCACTTTATATTTCTTGCCTCTTAATTAGTATTTCTTGATTGCATACTTGGACATCAGTTTCAGAATACTCAGTCTATTCCGTTGATCTGAGGGTCAGTTTTTATTCCAAAATATTCTGTTATAATGAATATTGCCTTAAGGTACAGTTAAAAGTTGGGCAATCTGATGTTTCTAACTTTTTTTAAGAATTGCTTTGTATATTCGTGAAAATTGTGTTTTCATGTTATTTTTTTTCAGATGAGTGTCATTACTATTTAATCCAATTCTTTTAAATATGTCATGGGTATTCATACAAGTAGTGCATTAAATTGATGCACTGTCTCAGGAATTCTTGCTATTTTATAATGTTAATTCTTTTTATGAGTCTTCCACTTCTTATATAAAACTGACTCCAATGTAATTAATTTTCTGAAGAACATTGTGAATGGAATTGAAATTTAATGTCTCTTTATTCTCTCTCATTATTTTGATCTAATATACCTGCCAGGAGCTATTTCTGAGCAGACAGCCAGGAGGAATCCGTGAGCACTGCCGGGTGTGGCCCCAAAAAACAAAACAAAACAAAACAAAAAGAGTCAGACCTGAGCACTTCCAGGTATACCTCAAAATTAAAAAGGATAAAGGCAGGAAGAAAGGTCTTGATTGGTCTATTGATGCCATTTAGATGCCATTTAGATGGAGAAAGACAAAGACAAAGAAATACAGAGACTGACAGAAAGACACAAAGACAAAGTCAAATACCCCACATTCCTTCCTTCTCTTTGTATCTGGTACTACTGATCCTTAGGAATGTGTTTTCGTTGGAGTCTCTGTTTATCTATGTTTCCTTTGCCTCTGTCTTGGTTTGCTTTTGCAAATAAAAGAAACTGGTTCCTTTGCTGATATTTTAATGAGGCAGCCTTGTCCAAGCTACCATATAAATATTGATAATTTTATAAACAATCATATATCTATATCCACCTGAACACTTTACTGAGTTGTTGCTGAGCCTTAGAGTGGTTAAAAAACTTGATTAAAAGTAACTTGTTCCTACTCTTCTAGATCCGTTTCTGTGTATGTTTTCTTTATCATTTTCTCATAAAATTTGAGGTCTTCACATTGGTAATGCATAAAATCATTGACCTAAGCTTGTCGTTTTTTATTGTAATCTTCATCATAGTCCTACTCTCCAGGACTCTTTTTTGATATTGAGACTGCCAAAATATGATGTGATGCATGCCCACAGAAATCATCATGAGATATTCAGTGTCCTTTGCAGGGAATCAGGCAGAAGGATATATTTGAAATCTTAGAAATTCTGTATTTTTTCTTTAGAAACATTCACTTAAAGGGCCAGAAATAGCACATAATGAAAGTTATTTGAATTGCATGTGGTATACTTGAGTTTGATTCCTGGCATTTCATAGGGTCCCTGGAGCCTGACAGGAGTTAAAGATATATTATGAAAATCCAACTCTTGTGTTGATCCCTGAAAATTCTCCATGGTGTATTCCAATCCTTAACAATTCCCATCTCATTTTTTTAGTGTGTTGGTTCATTTGCTGAAGTCTAACACCAATATAGTAGATGTACTTTTTTTCCTAAAAGATCATACATTTTATATAATTAGGTTTAGAGTTGTAATCATTTCTCAGAAAATTTTTTCATCACAAAGTTGTAGAGTGACCTTTGGGCCTGCCTCAGAAAAATAAGAGCCCAAGTCACAGAGCCTATGCATTGTAAAATGGTATCAAAAAGTCAATATCATTTATAGGATAAATTCCTTGCTTATAGAAAACTTACCATAGAGTATTATATCTTTATGAAAACTGGCCATTTGATGCATTTTTCACTACTGAATTTTCAATAATTTTATGACTCCAATATTCAATTTAAATTCAATCATGTTACCTCTGAAAAATGTAGGAGAAATAAAGAAACAAATGCAGGAAGAGAAGATAGAATGCATAACATAGAAAAATTAAAAGAAATACTGAGAATAAAAGTGAAAATAAAAAGACAGAAAGGGAAAGAAGGAAGAATAAGAAAAATAGGAAGAAGTTAGGGAAGAAAGAATAGAATAAGAAGGATTGAAGGTAGAGAGAAAGTAAGAGGGAATGAAGAAAGAAGAAATGGTCTTAAGAAGTCAGTATACAACAAAGAGAAAAAAGAGACACAGAAATTGAAAAACAGAAAGTTCTGTCATCTGTTCCTCTGAAACTGGTTCTGCTGTTTCAATCCTAACGTGATGTCATTGGCATCAGTCTGAGTTCTGTATTTTTTGTATCTGAACTTTTTGCTTCTTAAATGAAGGTACCTCAATGACTTTTCTGGTAAATTAGTGAGGCCGCCACTTTCTCACAAATATTGATTGTCCTATAAGAACAAATATATTTGAGTACAGGATCACAGTTCATCTGAATTGACTCTTACCTTAGCTTTGTGTTGATTAAAAAGCACCCAGTCACATAAACCAGTATATGTGTATTTTTCAATACTTCTATTCTAAAATAACTCCCCACTTTGTAAAATTACTTTGGATAACATATTTCTAATTCCAGGTGAACAGAGCTGAAGAAGGTTAGCCAGGAAGAATTAATAAACAAATCCAGTCAGGAGAGAGTTCTGAAGACATTTTGCTTCTTGCATCGTGGTCCCTCTGTGCATCAAGCCAGAAAGACATTTGTTTTTATCAAACAAGTACAAATCCATTAGGAAGGGGAAAGTTGAGTGACAGACAAAAGTACCTAACCAGGAGGACTTTTACAATTTCAAGAATATGCTAAAATGAAGAAGAAATTGGGAGAATGGTTTTGTTTTGAGAACAGTAGTGTGTGACCTAACAATTTCATTCTTTCTACTTAAACAAAAATTTTGAGAAAGGCTTATAAAACATGGGTGTCTGTTGCTCCCAGATGTAACAGATGTCCCCCTAGTGGCTCTTAATGTGTATGGGTACAGTAAAAGTTTGTTAAGTAAAAGGAAAAACATCCTTGAGTATTAAGGAAAGTGATGAGCCAGAAAAAATTTATCATAGTATACATTGTGCATACATCATTCTCAAAGAGTCCTTTCTTCCATATTCTTGTCTTAAACATATCACAAATTATTTCATCATTTTTCTGAACATAAATATCAGAACGTTTCTACAGATACACTTAGCTTTAAAAAATTTAAACATTCCTATGCCAAGCAATGTAATAAAAATCTAGAATATCAAGGTTTCTTTTCCATAAACTTCTCTATAAATAAAATAATAAGAATGTTTCTGCAGAAATATATAGTTTGAAAATATGCTTTCTAAAACGTTTTTATAATGACCACTGTAATTACAGTCTATAGGACCTAATTTCCTTTTACTTTGAGCCTCTGAAGATAATCAAATATTTCACTTACCCCTATATTCTTAAGTGAAAAATAAGAAGTTCAAAATATTAGGGCCTGAGCAATAACACAGCAAAATTGGTGCCAATCTTAGATGCATCCACTGTGGGTTAAATCCCCAGCATCTTCAAAAGTCCCCTGACCAATTTCAGGAGTGATTGCTGAGTACACAGTCAGGAGCATCGCCTGAACATTTATGGGTGTGCTACTCAAACAAGCATTCAGTATAATCAATTCATATTCCAGAAAATAAAAATGGGATTGAGCAATATTACTTTGACAAAGTAATCAGTGCAAACAGAAGTGTGGATAGGACATGCTGGAAGGTAAAAATAGAGATAACAAAGTATTTTGTAATATTGTTTTACCAGCGATTGGAAAGATAATATTACAATTGTGGCTGGTATTGCCCACAGCACTTTCTTGGCTTCAGCTTACACTTTCCTTGCAAGACAACACCACTTTGTTTGATGCTGTTTGACTCAGATTTGATAACCTCTATTGGACTTCACACACCCTGATTCAAAGCAGAGAATATAGGATTGGATCAGGGTAGCTGTAAAAACTCAGTTATCCAAGCTGATGTAAGTGTGAAAAACATAGGACCTGAAAGCTTCCAACCTCTTGTTGTTGAATTCAATAATAACAACTTTATTCCCATTCAATCCACTCCAGGACAGGAGTATCCAGAAATATACCAAAGTACCTAAATGAAGCTAATGCAACTAGATGGATTTTTATATTTTAGAATCCTTGGGAATAGGATGAGGATGCAAGGGCAAAGTCTTTGATTAGGAATAAAATGAGGTTTGACAAAACACCCAGCTCCTAAGGAATGATCTCTAATCACAGAGTCAGGAGAAACTCCTGAGTTCTGAGGGGTGTGGCCCAAAAAGCAAATTAACAAATATTAAAACAAAAAAAAAAATCACACAGAATTTGATGTCTCAGAAATGTGTTTAGAAAGACTTCCTGGTGCTGCTTATGTGGAGAAAGAAAATTGTTTGCAAATGCAGCAATATTTGTTTTCACACTAAAATATTATCCACTTGTCCATGAAAAGGTAAGCTGCCGAGCTGTAGATAAATCTTGAACAATTCAAAGGTCCTATAAGTCTGTAATTATTCTCCAACTTTCAATGCCAATCCAGGAGTCTTGGGAGATGCTGAGACAGAGTGTAAATATTATTTTATGCATTTCCTCAAAAATACTCATGAGATCTTCTCAGATGTTTTTTTTAGGTAGAATGATTTGTTTTAAACAAATATATTTCTCAATCAAATCATCCCATAGATACACATGGAAGTATTGACATTCTGAGATTGGCTCAGTTGTGTCAGGAAGAAATTAGACAGGTGACCTCAGACTTCATCCTCAATAAGGTTAAAAGAAGCTGAGTTAGAAAGACACGAACTATGTCCTGGACAATGTGTCTGTCAGAGATGTGACTCTGTTCTGTTTGAACATAATATCTAATGTTTCCATGCCTTAATGATACCCCCACCTGTACTCTAGACAGCCTTTCTACTTCCCTCATTCATTTATATTTTATGATAGTTCTCAGTGTAGTTAATACTCTAACTACACTCATCACTCTTTGCAATAAGGTTCCTTTCATGAGCTGGATGTTCCAGCCTCCTCTCTTTTGTCTCTGAGAATTACTGCAAAATGTATTTTAATTTTGTAAAACCCATAGGTGAGTGAGACTGTTCTGCGTCTATCTCTCTCCCTCTGGCTTATTTCACTCAACACAATAGATTCCATGTATAGGAAAATTTCATGACTTCATCTCTTCTGATGACTGCATAATATTCCATTGTGTATATGTACCACTGTTTCTATAGCCATTCATCTGTTGAAGGGCATCTTGGTTGTTTCCAGAGTCTTGCTATGGCAAATAATGCTGCAATGAATATAGGTGTGAGGATGGGATTTTGTGTGTGTGTGTGTGTGTGTGTGTGTGTGTGTGTGCCTAAGGTACAACATCCCTAGGAGTGGTATAGCTGGATCATATGGGAGCTCATTTTCCAGGTTTTGAAGAAATCTCCATATCAACTTCCAT
>PVKC010030644.1:0-14765 GCA_004027635.1 Crocidura indochinensis
GAGTTGTGACCCTCCAAGTATGTGATTTTCACTTGTGGTCTTCATGGAATTTGTTGGGGGGGGGGCTTACAGGGCACGTGTGACTTCAGGTTTAGAAATGCTGGAATAGAGCACGTCTATGAGTTCTATGAGAAATGATTGGGGAGGGGAGCTCACACCTGCAGTCTCAGGACTTACTCTTGGCTCTGTGCTGAAGAATGATTCCTGGTAGTGTTTAAGGCATTCTATGCTATGCTGAGGGTTAAAGACAGGGTGGTCACATGCAAGGCAAGTGCCTGCCTTAATCGGTAAGCTGTCTCTCTGACTTCTATGTGAGAAATGGTTTAACATCTATGTTTTGCTTTTTACTTTGATATTTTGATATAACTTTTATATTTTCAGACCAATTTTTCTAAAAATGGACAATATTACTCCTAGAAAGACTGTGGTCAGTAGTAGCTAGGGGTATAACTGAGGTCACTTTACTTAAAAGTGATCAATATTAGGAGGGAAAAAATGATGTTTTAAGGTTGTGCAAGGTCAAAGAAGTTTGGAAAACTTTGATATATATAGTTTCATAAAATTGGCTACTTTGTTTTACTTTATTTGTAAAATTTTGGGACCATATCAGCTATGCTCAGGAGTTACTCCTGGGTCTATGCTAAGGAATTATTTTTGGCAGGCTCAGTAGACCATCTCGGATGCTGTGGGTCAAATTTGGGTGGGCCTCATGCTTAGTAAATGCCCTACCCACTGAACTACTGCTCCAGCTCCCCAATGTAGCTGCTTTCAGAGACAACACTTCAAATATTTCTAAACATTTATAAAGACAAGGTTCTAGGTTATTGGAAGCTTGTTACCAGGTTATTTTTCTCCTTGCTTAATTATACTAAGGTTATCTGTACTGCTGTCATATTCAAAGACAAAGAACATAACTTAATTAGAAAAGTTGTTTCTGGCATTATTATTTTGTTTGATGTTTGAACCTAGGAAACTCGCTTGTCACTGACTCCCAAAAGTGTAGTCATGGATACATCATTTTTGACTCATGCTTCCTGAGGATGATTACTGATATCAATGTTCCAATAATATCCTCAGGAGTCAACACTTATAAGGAAAATTTTAATTTAATTAAAGAACTGTGGTTTACAAAGTTATTGATAGTTGTGTTTTAGACATGTAATAATTCAACAGCATTCCACATAGATTGTCAACCCACATCATCACTGCTTCCAAACTCCTTCACCCCACACACCTCTGTCTGCCTTTTAGGCAGGCATGTTATGAAGTTCAGTTATTGCAGTTTAGATTTCATGTTTTCAGTATTGTTAAGTAGCTGCTTTGAATTCATAGCTATACCACTTTTCACATCACCAGTATGGCTAAATCCCTTCCTTCCAATACTTACCTTTCTCAAGTTCTTCCTTCTTACCTTGAGGAATCAAGGCCTTCTATGTTTGATAAGTGGAATTATAAAACTTAAAATTATAATAAATCAAAAATCAATAGTTTGGGGAGCTGGAAAAATAACACAGCAGGTAGGAATTCCACATAGTCTACCGAGATTCCATCCTTGAAATCCCATATGATCCCCTGAGCCTGTCAGAAGTTATTTTTGAGCACATAACCTGGAGTAATCTTTGAATACTGCATTGTGTGAACCAAAAAAAGTAAAATTAGTTTGTTAAAATAGTGTCATATTTTATCATATTGATATACAAAATTACTCCACCAGCAATTTGACATGATACTTCACCATTGTCTCTGTCTCCCTAGTCTGAATTTTATTCCCCATTCCACCACCCACCACTGCTTGGTAACTTGTTTTATACTCCAAGGTTAAGAGTTTGTCATCATTTGATACTTCAATTAACTTGTTTTGTCTCTGTGTTCTATAGATCAAAGAGATGACCCTCAGAATGTTCCTCTCCAAGATATGATACCCTTTAAGTGTATCCACATTCAGCAAATTACAGAATTTCATGTTTGTGTACAGTTGCAGTATTTCATTATGTTTCTATGTACAGGTAGAGATGTATATACACATGTGCACAATTTCTTTAATCATTTATTTGTCATCAAATGTTAGGTTGCTTCTATATCCTGGGTATTATACTATACACAGAAATGGACATAGTTATGAAAAAATGTTTCAGTGTTTTGGATATAGATGCCAAGAAGTAAAATTTTTGGGTCTTGGGGCTCTATTCTTAAGTTTTTGAGAAATCCTAATACTGTTTTCAATAGAATAAACATACACTGCAACTACGGACATGCTTTCTACAATACTGAGGGTTTGTATCTCATTACATCTCAACTAAAAGAGGACTGCGATCTTTTACATATATCTCATTGTTGCTTTGATCTTCATTTCTCTAATATGTTAAAATGAAGGGTTTTTATATGCCCATTGGTCATCCATAAGTCATTTTTACAAAAACGTTGATTTATTTCCTTTCCCCATTTTTGGTTGAGTTTATTATCTTTGCTCTGTTTTTTTTATTGGTGAATTTGAAGACTATATGTATCTTGAATATTAGCTTTCTATCTGTTGCATTGTATGCAAGTATATTTTTCTCATTCTGTAAGTTATGTTTTTGTTTTATCCTAAATTTCTTTTGTGATAAAAATATTTTTATTTGATGTAATGCCATTTGTCTATTTTTATATTTGATATATTTATCTATGAAATTAAATCATTAAAGTCTCCTCTAAGAATTACATGTTAAAGAAATTTGATCTGTTTTTCTCGACTGATTTTACAGATTCTGGCATAAACTCGAGATCCTTACTGTGCTTTTAGCTAATATTTTTATGATATGTGATATGGCTCCAGTTTCATTATTTTACATGTGACTATCCAGATATTCTAAAATTTATTTGAACAAACGTTTCCTTTTCCACTTCATGAACTGAGAACTTTCATAATAGATTAATTATCCATGAAATTGAAAGCTTATCTCTGAATTCTGTATTATATTTCATTAGTCACAGAGCCTTTTCTCAAATCATACCACACACTTTTGATAACTTCAGCTTTATAATATGACTTAATTCATGAATTGGCAATGTTTCTAATCTTTTATTTTCAAAGTTTCTTCAACTATTCAGCAGGACCATATGGGGAACCGGGGGATCGAACCGTGGTCCGTCCTAGGTTAACACAGGCAAGGAAGGCACCTTACCTCCAGTGCCACCGCCCGGCCCCAATTTCATTGAAAATTTTTAATAAGTTCTTGAAAAATGCTTTCAAAATTGTAATGTGGATTGTTTTGAATTTATGTCATGTCTTGGTTGGGATAGCCATTTACACAGTGCTTATTCTTCCAATTCATGAACATAAAATGCTTTCTCCATTGCCTATGTTTTCTTCTATTTCATTACTAAATGATGCATAGTTATTGTTGTATATACCTTTCACACACTTTGTATATTTCTAGGTTTTTTGAGGTTTTTCAGTTACTGTTTTAAATGGTATTATCTTTTATATTTATTTTGCTAGCATATTGTTTGCAGATTAGAAAAACAAGAGATCTCTTGTGAATTTATTTTATAGTCTGCTACTTTGTTGTACTATGTTTCTATTAATCTTGGGTGGCATTTTAGTATTTTCAATGCACTTTATCATGCCACTTGATAATATCTAAAGTTAACATTTTTCTAATTTGATACATTCCTCTCCTACTTATGTTGTGAAAACTTCCCAGGCTATAGAAAATACAGTGAAAAAGTAGAAATACTTTTCTTATGCCTTACAACAAAGGGGAGCCTTAGTTTCTTGTCACTGACTATGAGGTTAGCAGTAGTTTGCTATAAGTTATCATTATTAACTTGATATACATTCCTTGTATATATATTTTTGAAGTGTTTATCATTATTATATGTTGAATATTGTCAAATGATTTTACTGTAGACATATATTATTTTATCTTTACATTTATGATATGGCTTGTTACACGATTTGACATGTATATATTAAAATATCCTTTTATTACTGACATGAATCACACTTGGTCATTGTGTGTGGTACTTTTTGGGTATATTGAATTGACTTTAATGAAAACTGCTAAGGATCATTACATTTATGTTTATCAGAGATATATCTCTATAACTTGTTTTCTTAGTGGTATATCTGTTTGTTTTAACTGTTACATTAAGGTTAGTTTCAGAATTGTTACAAAGGAACCTTGTTTCTTCAATAGTTTCTAAGATTCTCAAGAATATGGTCACTAAGACTACTTGAAAGTTTTGGTAGACATACTAGTGAACCCTTCTGGATCAGTGCTATTGCTCTTAGAGAGATTGTTAATCCCTGTCAATTATCATGCTTGCAATCAGCACGTTCAGGTTTTCTAGGTATTGAAAGATGTTGGAAAGCTATATGACTCTAAAACTACATCTATTTCTCCCAGGTTTTCCAGCTTAGTGGCAACGCATGGTTCTTATGATTTTCATTGCCTTTTTTATTCCTGAGTTGTCTGTTATAATTTCTTCACTTTCATTTATGATCTGAATTATTTGAATTATATATTTTTATCATATTAAGTTTGCTGAACTGTTTGCTGATATTATCTATTCTTTTAAAAAAATGAGATCCTAAAGAAGGCATCACCACTGCAGGATTTTATGCATAGCATAGCCCATAGCCACAGGTTTTAAAAAAAAAACCCACTGATAGGAGAATGCAGAAACCAATTTTCAGAGGTGTACTAGACCCTTCCAAGAAGGGTGGAGCCAGAGGAGCCTGGAGCCCCACTTTACTACACAGCTGTGCACATTTTCTATTCCATGAACTTTAACATAACAAGCAGAAAACATCATACAACAGCATGACAATGAGGAAACAACACAGGCCAACAGCATGCATAGAGCATAAGATGGGAACTCTGGTGATCCGAAAAGTGCCAATCACCTATTTAACCTCTAAGATAAGGAAGTTAGAGATGAAATATGGAGGATATTCATATAAATCAAAGAAAGTTTGAACCAATCTGAACAAAACTCAAATAAGGATCAAGAGTAAATGAAAATAGAAAAACCTCCAAATTAAATAACAGGACTGATGAACTTATAGGTAAAATAAAAAACCTCATTGGAAAGCCTCTACAACAGATTAAGACCAACTGAGGACAGAATCAATGAGCTGAAATATGAGATGTATAACAATAACAACTCCATAAAACAGAGAACATTGGAAAAGAGCCTTAAAACAAAGGAACAGAATTTGGAAAAAAAATCCTCAAAGAATGTGAACGGATAAGAAGAAATCTTTGATTAACTCAAAAAAAAAATGTAAGAATCATTAATGTGCAAGAGATCCAGGAAGGAAATCCTCAGGAAAAATCAAGAGTCAAGGATCTCATTGCAGAGAAAATTCCAAAGCTAAAGACCATGTGCAATCAAATTCTGCATGCCTGCAGATTACAAGGTAAAAATGATCTGAAAGATAGTGCCAAAAACACATCCTAGTCACAATGACAAATCACACAGATAGGTATAGAATTATAAAAGTAGCAAGATAAAAAATGGAAATTACATTCAAAGAATCTTTCTTAAGATAAATAGCAGACCTGCCACAAGAAGCCCTCAAGGTCCCAAGGCAGCAGTGGGATATAGTGACAAATTAATGAAATTAATACTTTGCTTAAATATTGTAATTAGCTAGACTCATGTTCAGGTTTGAAGGTATCATACATAGTTTCATAGATAAATAGCCATTCAGAAACTTTACTGACTCAAAACCAGTCTTAAAACAAAATTGAAAGGTATACTTCAAGACAGGACAGACCAATAGGCACAACAACTCCTACATACAGATGACACTAAATACCCTGACAATTATCTCTCTCAACATCAGTGGACTATATGTACCAATTAAGAGACACAGAGTGGGGGGCCTGGCGGTGGCCTGGAGGTTAGGTGCCTGCCTTGCTTGTGCTAGTCTAGGATGGACTGCAGTTCTATCCCCCAGTTTCCCATATGGTCCCCCAAGCCAGGAGCTACTTCTGAGCGCATAGACAGGAGTAACCCTGAGCGTCACCGGGTGTGGCCCAAAAACCAAAAAAAAAAAAAAAAGACACAGGCAATATAGATCAAAATGTTGAACCCAACATTCTACTGCCTGGAAGAAATACATTTGAATAGTGAGAACAAACATTGACTCAAAATCAAAGGTTGGAAGACAATCGTCCAAGCATTCAGCTTGGTTAAAAATAGTTCCGGTAACCATACTAATATCAGATGACACAATTTTTAGACTAAAATTTATAAATTTATAAATATAAAATTTATATTGACATTTAATAATAATCAAAAGATATGTATAACAGAAAAATCATAATATTTTTCTGTGGGGGTCACACCCAACAGCCCTCACTCACTCTGCACTGAGTAGTCACTTCTGGCAAGATTGGGGAAACATATGGGATGCCGGGATTTGAACCGTGTCCATCATGTATTGGCCATATGCAAGGCAAATGCTTTACTGCTGTGCTAACTACTCTGGCCCCAGAAATCACACTTTTAAACATATATGCAACCAATAAGGGACCAGAAAAACATTTATAACAATTGTTGACAAATCTGAAATATCAATAGGAACACAGTACTAGTGTGAGACCTCAACACCACCCTGTGAAATACTTTGTGTGACAACCAGGATGAAAAATAACAAGAATATCTCATATATAATAAGAGAAATGGAAGGAAGTGGACGAATATATATATATATATGTTGGTCCACAACATATATCATCATAAAATCAAGAGCATAGAAATTTTAAATACTATCTTATCTAATAATAATGCACTAAAATTAGAAGTAAGTAACAAATAGACATAAAGAAAAATTAAACTCCTGGGAATTGAACAGATCACTATTGAACAATCAGTGGGAAAGAGATGAAATTCAAGGGGAAATTAAAAGATACCTAGAAACAAATGCGAATGTAGACAAATATTACCAGAATTTGTGGACATAGTAAAAGCAGTAAAAGGAAAAATTTATATCTTTGCAAGCAAATATCAGAAAGAAAGAAAGAAAGAAAGAAAGAAAGAAAGAAAGAAAGAAAGAAAGAAAGAAAGAAAGAAAGAAAGAAAGAAAGAAAGAAGGGGCCTAAATAAATAACATGATGACACAAACTATAAAATTAGAAATGGATCAAAATATAGACCAAAATTAGGAAGGTAGTAGGAAATAACAATGCTTATATTAGAAATTAATGAAGTAAAATATGAAGAACAATTCAGAGATCAAGAATTAAAGGTTGGTTCTTTGAAAAAATAAACAAGATTGATAAAAACACTAGCAAACTCACAAAGAAAGGGATAGATATAAACTTAATAAACCGAATTAGAAATAAAACGGGATATTTCACTACAGACAATACAGAGATACAAAGAGTAATGAAACTACTACTTTGAGAAACTATAATTTAAAACAAGAGAAACTGGAAGAAAGGTATATTGTTAGACTCATATGTTCCATGGATGAAATAAGATGATCTAGATTATCTAAACAGACCCCTTGCTATTGAGGAAATTAAAATGGTAATCTAAAATTTGCCCCCTCAAAAAAGCCCAGGCAGAGATTTATACACTAATGAATTCTTTCAAGCCTTTCAAGTGGACTTATTACAAATTCTTTTCAGACTCGTTCAAGAAACTGAAGAAACAGAAACACTTCCAAATAGTTATTATGAAGCTAACATCACCCTAATATAAAAAAAAAACAGACAGACCTGCTGCAAATGAAGACAATTTCGACCAATATCTCTATGAGCACAGATGCAAAGTTCCTCAAAAAATAGAATCCAACATATCATCAATTGATGTATAGAAATCACTTGATAAGATGAAACACCTCATCAATGACTATTTAAAAAATCTCAGTAAGATGGGAATGAAATGAACTTTTCTAAATATAGTCAAGGTCGTTTACCACAATCGAATGACAAATATTATCCTCAATAAAGATAGACTAAAAGCCTTTCTCTAAAATCTTGTTCAAGATAAGACTGCTCCTTCTCACCAATCCTACTTAATATAGTAACAGAATGTTGCAATTCAACCCCTGATGAGGTTGACTGATGAAGGGATGGAGGATGAGGCCTTTCTCCTCCAGCTTGGACCAAGCATCTGTTACCCTGTTCAACCGGCGGTTCTGAAGTGAATGCAGCAGGAAGAAAGCCAACAGGCAGTCAGGCTTCCGAAGAAAACAGCTCTTTAATCCATGAAGAGGCCAAAGTCAAAAGACCTAAGAATAGGCCCCAGGAAAAAAGGCCCCCCCCCCGCCCCGCTGCGGCCTTCCACAGACCCTTGCTTTTATGCCCCAGAATCAGGTACCACCCAATGGTGGGTGCAAAATGCCAGGTCACACCCTAGGGTAGAGCACAATCACAGTCAGGGTAGGGTCAGTAACATAATAATCCCATTCAAATGTTTATATACACAACAACAGAATACTTGCCATAACAATTAGACAAAACAAAGATATCAGAGGCATTCAGATAGCAAAGGAAGAAGTCAAGCTCTCACTGTGTACAGAAAATATGCTACTATATTTAAAAATCCCTAAAATCTAACAAATAGCTTTGTGATTTAAATAGAAAAGTAGCAAACTACAAAATTAACAGACAAAAATCAATGTCCTTCCTTTACACAAAAAAAAAAGGAGAGAAAAGAAATGGACACTAACAAAATCAATCCCAATCACATTAGTGTCAAAGTCAAATACCTTGCAGTCAGCTTAACTAAAGAGGTGAAGGACTAATACAAAGAAGACTACAAAACATTGCTTCAAGAAATGAAACAGGAAACAAGAACATAGAGACAAATACCAGTTCACAAATAGGGAAATGTAAAATCATTAAAATGGAAATACTCCAAAAGGCGTTATACAGAATTGATAAAATTCTGCGAAGGATAACCATACATTCTTCAAAGAAGTAGATCAAATAACCCTGATTATTTTGGAATAATAACCCTTATTAAATAACTAGAGCAACTTTTAGGAAAAGGAGAAGGTGTACTTTATTTTCCCCAACTTTAAATTGTACTACAAAGCAATAATCATTAAAACGGCATGGTATTAAAAAAGAAAGACCCTCAGATAAATGAAATAAACTTGAGTATTCAGAGAATGTTCCCCAGAAATGAGATTAATTAATCTTTGATAAAGGGGATAGAACCACAAAATGGAGCAAAAGAACCCTCTTAAACAAGTGGTCTTGGGACAAATAGTCATCCAAAAGCAAAATAATGAATTTGGATCTGCATTTAACACCAGACCCAAAGGTAAATTCAATGAACTAAAGACTTTATATCAGAACCAGAACTATAAAGTATATAGAAGAACTTGTATGCAAAATATTCCATGACATTGATACTAAAGGAATCTTCAAGAAGGAAACAAGCAAGTGGAAGCAGAAATAGACAAATGTGACCTTATTCAACTGAGAAGCTTCTGCACATCAAAGGAAATAGTGATTAGAATACAAAGGCCCCACCAAGGAATGAGAGAAACTATTTAACCCTTATCAATCAGATATGGGCTAAATTCTAAGATATATGATACTGACAGAAATCAACAAGAAAAAAAAACAATTCCATCAAAAAATGGAAATAAGAAATGAACAGACACTTCCTCAAAGGAGAAATAAAAATGGAGAAAAGCACATGAAGAAATGCTACAAATCATTAATCATAAGGGAGTGCAAAGCAAAACAACAATCAGTTACCGTCTCACTCTAAAAAGACTAGCACACATGACCAAAAAAAAAAAAAAAGTCAGTGGTGGCAGAGATAAGACGACAGAAAAAACTCTTATTCACTCTTGTTAGGAATGCAATCTAGTCAGACTATGAAAAAAGGGAGCTTTCTCAAAAAACTGGAAATTGGGCTCCCATGTGATCAAGCTATAACACTCCCAGGAATATATCTAGAACCAAAAAAAAAAAAAAACCACAGTAGAGAAATACCTTCCTCACAACTATATTCATTGCAGCGCTATTTACAATTGCCAGACTCTGGAAAGAACTCTTAGGCCTGACAACACCTGAGTGACTAAAGAAGCTATGGTTCCTATACAGAATGGAATACTATGCAACAGTCAGGGTAAATGAAGTCATAAAATTTTCCTATACATGGATGGAAATTCTGAGTGAAATAAGTAAGAGGGAGAAAGATGGACACAGAATAACCTCACTCATCTGTTGCATTTAAGAAAAATAAAATACATTATTGTAATAATACACAGAGAAAATAGAGATAAGGGCTGGAAAAAACAGTCCACTATATATACCTTACCAAAATAAGTAGTGAGAACAGTTAGAGAAATAACTACACTCTTCAAATATCTACAACTATCATGACAATTGTAGTGTGTGAGATAAATATAATGCCTCAAATACAGGGAGGCATAGGGGGAAGAAAGATGGCAGCATTGGAGGTGGTAATGTTGCATTGGTGAAGAGGAGTGTTTTTTATGGCGGAAACAAAACTGTAAACATGTTAGTAATCACGCACTTAAATAAGGATATTTTTATTTATAAAAATTAGATCCTGGATTCATAGCATATTCATTTTTGCCTTGGATTTATGTCATTTAATATTTTCTCCAATTTTTATTATGACCTGTCATCTGTTTTCTTTGGCACTCATTTTTTTTCTATTTGCATTAAGCTGTAACATTAGGTAATCTTTTGATCTTTATGTTCCCTTGTTGCTTCTTGTTACAGTCAATTTTTACCTCTGTTGCTTATTGATCTGATATAGTGCTTCTAATGATCCTTAAGTTTGTGATTTTATACAAGTTAGACTATTATCATAAGGCATAGTCTATTCTGGAGATCATTCCAGGTGGGCTTGAGATGAATGTGTATTCTACTTTCTGGGGGTGGAGGGCCCTAGATCTTCTGAATTTTTTATTTTGGGCTCTTAATTCTTTACTAGTTTTCCATCTGGTGTATCTCTCCAGTAGTAATAGTGGAGCATTAAGATCTCCTACTACTATCCCATTTCATTTCATGTGTTTCTCTATGTTTGCAAGCAATTGCCTTACATATTTTGCTGGTTTTGCATTAGGTTTATAAATATTAACAAGGATTAGTACTTCTTGATCTAGTGTTCCCCTGATCAGTAAGTAGTGACCCTCTTTGTCTCTGATCACTTTTTTGAGGTTGAATGCAATTTGATCTGATATAAGAATGGCTATCCCTAATTTTTTTCCATTAGCCTGAATAATTGATTTCCATCCTTTTATTCTAAGCCTATGTCTATCCTTTACTTGTAGTTGTGTTTCTTGCAGACAGAAGAAATCTGGTTTATGTTTTCTAATTCAGCTCTCTATTATGTGTAGGTGGAAAAGTTTTCCACTTTTGTATCCCTATTTGTTCTTCCCATTTCCCTATTTCCTCCCCTTCTAGTATGCCTATGATTCTTAGATTTTTTCTTCTTTCTTTGTTCATTAAATACTGGATTATTTCTTTCAGTGCTTTACCTTTTATTTCCTTGTTGTCTTTTTTGTTTGTAGTTTTTCTTCAAGTTATTCAATGTGGTTCTCCAACTGCATGATTCTGCTCTTATAACTTTCTATGGTGGTTTTATTTCCCTTAATTCCATTTGTATGGAATCTTTCATGTTCTGTAACAGGTCTTCTTTAAGCTGGTTGATTTTTTCATCTATGGATTTTTTAGTTAGTGATTCTTTTCTCTCTTTTAACATGGCTGGCATTTCTTTTCTCATGGCTACCTTTAGGTATTCATCTATTGGGTCTGTGTGTTTTGGTGGACTTGGAAACTTGTTAGGATGTCTCTCCATATCCCCAGTTGTTAGTCTTCCTTAGTTTACCCATATTTCTTTGCATTTATTGGTTTGACTTGGAGTGCAGTGCCTTCAGATTTCATCCCGCTTTTGCCACATGTGGCATGGGACTGGGTCCCTTCTCCAGATTGTGGCTCTAGATGGGTATGTTGGCTGAGGTCACTGAGGTTTGGCCAGTCCCCGTTCTCTGGTAGAGCCTGGTCAATTGCTCTCCCCCTCTTCCTGCCAGCCAGTGCACTTGCACTTCTGGCCACAATTGTGGGGGATGCAGTTGAGCCTAGATCACTTGCCCCCTCCCCCACCTGGGAGTCAGTGGTGTTCAACCCCGAGACCACTCCGGACCTCAGCCAATCCTCTTCTTCCCCACGTGTCAGGTAACAGTGCTGGGCCCTGATAACCACCAGACTTCTTTCCTGCAGCACCTGAGAATTTGTGCTCCACTCCAGAAAAACCATTTTCACCCTAGGTCAGTGCAGGCCAAGGGATAGAAAATTACCAGAATGGGAGAGGGGTGACCAGAATTTATCTCAGAGATTCAAGAATAGTTTATTGTATGCAAGTGAACCAATGAATTTACCATATCAATAAAAGAAAAAAAAGAAAAATCATGTGATTATAGAAATAGGTCCAGAAAAGGCTTTTGATTAAATCCATTACCTATCTGTGACAAAAACTCTCAGGAAGATGGAAATTGAAGAAATTTTCCTCAATATATTAAAAGATGTTTAACAAAAAAAACATGACAAACATAATCAATGGGGAATTTTAAAAGGATATAACACAGGAAAAGTTTCCCATCTCTTGCTACCTCTATTCAATATAGTAGTAGAAGTAGTTGCCATAACAATTAGGGAAAACTAGATCTTAAGGATTTCAATATTAGAGCATATTTTACTTTCTTCTTTTGTGGTTAGTTTCTGTCACTGGTACAGCTTAACCAAAATACATTTATCTATGTTCAAAAAGGGAACATATAAACAGACTTTAGCACAAAGAAGACCTACAGAGAGACAAAAAACATATTGATCATCAGAATGATGCAAATCAAAAAATAAATTATCTCACATCACATAGAATGGCACAAAGTAAAAATAGTAATATGAACTAGTGGTGGTGTGGATATGGATAGATACTCTCATTCAGTGCTTGCTGAAAAATGCTAATGGTGCATTTTTTTGGAAAGCAATATTGATATTCTTCAGAAAAAAATTCTCAAGAAATTAAACTTCCTTATGACCCAGTAACATTACTTCTAGAAATAAAAGATAGCAACCCCAAAATACAATTGAGAAAAGTCCTCTGCATTCCTATGTTCATCGCAGTACTCCTCAAAATTGCGAGAAACTGGAAACAATCCTATTGCCTGAGAAGAGATGAGTGGATAAAGAGACTGATACATCAACCCAATGAAATACTATGAACTGTTAGGAAAACTTAAGTAACTAAATTTGGTTATACCGAGATAGTTACGATAACAATATAATTATGCTGAGTCAAGTGAGTTCTATAGAGAGGAAAAGACATCAAATAAATACATTCATCTTTGAAATAAAAAATGATAGTTAGGAAATTATATTCAGAGGCAATAGAGAGGTCAGCCAGGAGGACCATTCCATGGTAGGACGCTTGCTGCAATTAGTGAAGGACTGCAACTAGATTAAGATAAGGGACCACTATTACAATTATAGCTGAAAATCATCATTCTGGGCTAGCATTGGGTGCTAAATGGAGACAAGGAAATATGCATGATACTCCTTCAGTAACAATATTGCAAACAAGTGTCTAAAAAGAAAAAATAAATTAAAGACAGAGATATAGTAAAGAAAAACGTCTGTCACAGAGGAAGGCAGGAGAGGAGGTAGAGAGAAGGGCGTATGAGAAACAGGGATTCTTTTTGGTCAGAAATGCTCACTAGTGATGGCTTTGTGCACATCATTGGTAAAATTCTAACATGAACTACATTGTTAATGTGAAAAAC
Source organism: Crocidura indochinensis (assembly GCA_004027635.1). Classification (NCBI taxonomy): domain Eukaryota; kingdom Metazoa; phylum Chordata; class Mammalia; order Eulipotyphla; family Soricidae; genus Crocidura; species Crocidura indochinensis. The sequence goes on from PVKC010030644.1 coordinate 13,778, forward strand.
AACTATTATAAACAACCTTGTAAACATAGTATTTAAATACAGTATTTTTAAAGATAAAAAATAAAACTTTTGTTTTTTTATTAAGTTCCTCCTTAATCCTCTATTTATGATTGCGTTGTTGGGTTTTCAATATTAGAGCTCTTTGTGCTATGCTTTCTGTTGTTAGTTTCTATCATCATAGTATTACTGTTTTTGAATATATTTTACATTTACAAACACTAATATATGTAAAAATTCTATTTCTATTTGAATAACATTATAGATAGTCAGATTTTGTTTCCTCATGTGATCTATCCTAGAGAATGCCCCAAGCACTGCAGAAAAATCCACATATTGAATTTTTTAGGTATTATATTCTACATATGTCTGTTGATACCAGTTCTACCAATTATTTTTATAGCTCATGAGCATTGTTCTCTATTCCATTACCTCTTCCTTATTGGTGGAGCTTTATACCGTATCTTTAAGGTTACAACTTTATCTTCCAGTTCCTTCTATCACTCTGCTAATATATTTTATTTCACTATTCAGATCATTTATTTCAATTTGAATTATTTCTTTCAGACACATTTTATTTTATATTTAAGTGTATTTCAGATCTAAAAGTATTGAAAGGGTTGTGATTTTTCTATTTAAACACTATGGTCACAAGGTTTTTATACTACATGTTTTTTACATATAAATTTGTACATGATTGAGTTATAATCACAAAATATGTAACAATCTTCACCAGTCAATATGAAAAATTGATGAAAATGTATTGTATTGGAAAATTTATGTGGACTTTTGCTGAATAAATAATTATTTAAGCAGGGGCAGAGTGATAGCACAGTGGTACGCATTTGCCTTGCATGCAGCCAACACAGGACAGATCCTGGTTCAAATCCCGCCACCTGATATGGTCCCCCTGAGCCTGCCAGGATAGACTTATTAGCACAGAGTCAGAAGTAACCCATGAACACTACCATGTGTGACCCCCCAAAATATT
>PVKC010030645.1:0-14650 GCA_004027635.1 Crocidura indochinensis
TGTTAGGATAAAATAGAACACTGTATCAACAAAAAAGAAGTTGGCCAGAGGATTGCGAGGCTGAAAAGAAACTTATCGGCTAATGCATGTTGGAGATATTAATGAGGTTTGAGGTTTTATTAGGGCAAAGAATCTCTATTTAGAGTAGACGGTCTAAGGGAATTGCTAAACTGAATGAAAATATGAATGAAAATAGGAAATATGATGATGTCATTAACTTTAAACATTAAATAATGAGCTTGATCCAAACTAGATCTCATCTGGGCCAGGAGCAAAGAGTTTGAGCTAATTGTTAATAAAAACATATCTTTGATGTGGACTTTTGGTTCAAATAGATTTTGACCCAAAATTAAGATGAATTAAGATTTCCATTCAGAACCTCTAGTTCTGATTCATGAAATCAGATTCTCTCATATTTTCATGATGAATATTATATCTCATTTATAAGATGTCTAATCCAGCAACAAGTTGCTACTTTTCTAAGCTGAGCATATTCCTATGACTATAAAATATTACTGATTTCCCTGTAGAAAACAGGCACAAACTGGGTTGACTCTGGCTTATAGTGCGCTGGCTTGTAATTATGAGCTGTGCAAAAACTATAGCCTAAGAAAGAGGCTTGCCACATAACAAGCAATAAGTAAACAGACAAACATAAAAATGAATTATTGCAATTGAGTTAAAAGCACTAAATTTTGGGGCTGGAGTGATAGCATAGTGGTAGGGCATTTGCCTTCCACGTGGTTGACCCAGGATGGATCTCAATTTGATCCCCAGCATCCCATATGGTCCCCCAAGTCAGGAATGATTTCTGAGCACATAGCCAGGAGTAACCCTTGTACATCACTGGGTTTGGCAGGGAAAAAAGCACTAAATTTAAAAAAAGATATGCCTAATCACCATGCTAATATGAAACTTTCTTTTTGAAAATACATATAGGAAAATCAAAGCAAGGCTTTTTGTCTTCTTTCTGAAGTGTTCTGATCTGACAAGAGTAAACTGTGGGAAAGATAAAGAGCAAAGAACCAGACAGTAGCAACAAGTCACTTACCAATGATCGTAACTACATGGGAAACTCCATGTCATGATCAGGTCCCCTGACCAATTATATCAGAACCTCTGGAGAGGGAAGTGATTCAACAGCTGTATGCTCATAATTACTTTCATAATCTTCCTTGTCAGTCTTTTCCACAATGGACAATATATCCATGGGTGAGGGGAAAAGTCTGTGCAACCAGGTACAAGTTGGGTTTTGTTTCCTTTATATTAACTTAAAAGAAACAGATTTCCAGGAAAACAATGAGTGGTCTTTTGTTTTACATAAAATCTTTATTTAAACACCATAATTACCAGCATGATTGTAGATGGGTTTCAGTCATAAATAGAGCACCCCACTTCACCAGTGTAACATTCCCACCACTGATGCCCTCAATGTCCCTCCTCTCCCACCCCTTCCTATTTTCAAGACAGGCATTCTACTTTTCTCATTCATTAACATGATCATGCTAGTTGTTAGTGTAGTTATTTCCCTAACAGCATTCACCACTCTTTGTAGTGAGCTTCATATTGTGAACCTGTCCTTCCAGCCCTTAACTCTATTGTCTCTGGGATTATTACATTATTGTCTTTACTTTTTTAAAACTCATAGATGAATGAGACTATACTGTATCTATCACTCTCCCTCGAACTTATTTCACTCAGTATAATAGGTTCCATGAACATCCATGTAAAGGAAATTTCACGTCTTCATCTCTCCTGATGACTGCATAATATTCCATTGTATGTATGTACCACCGTTTCTTTAGCCATTCATCTGTTGAAGGGCATCTTGGTTGTTTCAGTTGCCAGACTCTGGCTATTGTAAATAGTGCTGCAATGAATATGGATGTGAGGAAGGAATTTTTGAAATGTATTTTTGTGGTCCTAGGGTATATCCCTAGGAGTGGTATAGCTGGATCATATGGGAACTCAATTTCCACTTTTTGGAGGAATCTCCATATTGTTTTCCATAAAGACTGGATTAGACAGTATTCCCACCAGCAATGGATAAGACTTCCTTTCTCTCCACATCCCCACCAGCACTGCTTGTTCTCATTCTTTGTGATGTGCGCCAATCTCTGTGGTGTGAGACGGTACCTCATAGTCATTTTGATTTGTATCTCCTTGATGATTAGTTATGTGGAGCATTTTTTAAAGTTTCTTTTGGCAATTTGTATTTCTTCTTTGAGAAATTTTCTGTTCATTTCTTCTCCCCATTTTTTGATGGAATTATTTTTTTCTTGTAAATTTCCTTCTGTGCCTTGTATATTTTGGATATTAGCTCCTTATCTGATGGGTATTGAGTAGCTTCTCCCATTCTGTGGGTAGGTTTTGTATCATAGGAATTATTTCCTATGAGGTGCAGAAGTTTCTCAGCTTAATAATTCCCATCTGTTTATCTCTGCTTCTACTTGCTTGGAGAGTGCTGTTTCCTCCTTGAAGATGTCTTTAGTCTCAATGTCATGGAGTATTTTTACCTACATGTTGTTCTATATACCTTATGGTTTCAGGTCTGATATCAAGGTCTTTAATTTATTTGGATTTTACCTTCAATACATGGTGTTAACTGGGGGTCTGAGTTCGCTTCTTTGCAAGTTTCTAACCGTTGTGCCAACACCACTTGTGGAAGAGGCTTCCCCTGCTCCATTTTGGATTTCTTGCCCCTTTATCAAAGATTAGTTGCCTGTATGTCTAAGAACATTCTCTGAATACTCAATACTTAACGCACACATGGAAATTAAAAATTGTAAGAGAAAAAGAATAGAGCCCTCAAAGGTTACCAATAATAATTGGTATTATTCTAATACCATGCTGTTTTGATAAGTATTGCTTTGTAATACAGTTTTAAAATGAGGAAAGTATTGTCTCCCATATTCCTTTTCACAAGAATTGCTTTAGCTATCTGTGGGTGTTTACTGTTCCAAAAGAATTTCAGGAGTGTTTGACCCACTTCTTTTAAGAATGTCATGGGTATCTTTAGAGGGGTCACATTAAATCTGTACAATGCTTTGGGGAGTATTGCCATTTTAATGATGATAATCTTGCCAATCCATGAGCACATATGTGTTTCCATTTCTGCTTGTCCTCTCTTATTTCTTGAAGCAGGGTTTTGTAGTTTACTTTGTATAGGTCCTTTATATCTTTAGTTAAGTTGACTCCAAGATATTTGAATTCATGTGACACTGATGTAAATGGGGTTGTTTTTTAATGTTCATTTTTTCTCTATTATTATTGGTGTATATAGGCCATTGATTTTTGCGTGTTAATTTTGTAGTCTGTCACATTGCTATATAAATCTAATGTTTCTAGAAGATTTTTTTTGTAAAGTCTTTAGTGTTTTCTAAATATAGTATCATGTTATCTGCAGACAATGAGAGCTTGACTTCTTCCTTTCCTATCTGGATGCCCTTGATATCTTTTTCGGGCCTAATTGCTATAGGCCAGTACTATGTTGAATAGGATTGGTGAGAGAGGACAGCCTTGTCTTGTACCAGATTTTAGAGTAAAGGCTTTTAATTTTTCTCCATTGAGGATAATATTTGCCATTGGTTTGTGGTATTTGGCCTTAACTACAGTATTTTCCGGCATATAAAATGATCGGATGTATAAGATGACTCCCTACGTTTCCTGTTCAAATATAGGTTTGGGGCTATCTTCTCCATATAAGATTACATCTCTTATTAACACACACATGGAAATTAAAAATCGTAAGAGAAAAAGAGTAGAATCCTCAAAGGTTAACAGTATATGTTTAATAAAGCTAGACCTTCGAGTGCCAATAATTATTTTACATTTGTCATTTGTAGTGAGTGGCGGTGATTTTTTAATTGTGATCTACATTGGAGTAGGGAAGAGGGCTCCTCCAAGAGCAGCTGGCTGGGGTGCAGTGATTAATAGGACAGCTACAGGGAGACAGAGCATCTCCTCTATGTTCCATAAAAGCTGAACAGAGGACTGAGTATCAGAAAGTCACATACCTGGTGGCTGGATGAGATGCAGAGCTCAGTAACTCAGTTCCTCTGTGTGTCCTGATAGATGAATCAGGACAAGCAGAGGATTAAGTGATGATGCCTGGCAGTTGGGTGAGATGCAGAGGTAAGAAGGGGGCAGGTCACTCAACCCGTAAGCTGGAGTAAATCTCAGTACGCCTTATACCGGCATATAAGACAACCTCCGACTTTTAAGACATTTTTCATGGGATAAAAAGTCGGCTTATATACCAGAAAATATGGTATTTAAGAAAAGTTCCTTTCATTCCCATCTTGATGAAAATTTTTATCAAGGTGTTGGACCTTATCAAATGCTTTCTCTGCATCTATTGCTATGATCATATGATTTTTAATTTTCTTGTTGATGTTGTGTATTATATTAATTGATTTATGGATTTTTATATTTATTTTTATTATATATTTTATATTTATTATATTTATTGATTTATGGGTGTTAAACCATCCTTGCATTCCTGGGATGAAACCTACTTGTTGCTAGTGAATGATCTTCTTGATGAAGCATTGGATCCTATTTGCCAGAATTTTGTTGAGGATCTTTGCATCTGTGTTCATCAGAAATATTGGTCTGTAATTTTCTTTTTTGGCAGCATCTCTGTCTGGTTTTGGTATCAAGGTGATGTTGGCTTCATATTTGGAAGTGTTTCTGTTTTTTTCAATTTCATAAAAGAGCCTGGAAAGGATTGGTAGTAGTTCCTCTTGAAAGGTTTGAAAGAATTCATTAGTGAATCCATCTGGGCCTTGACTTTTGTTTTGGGGCAAATATTTGATAACCATTTTAATTTCTTCAACAGTGATGGGGTGTTTAGATATGCTACATCCTTTTTCTTCAACTGTGGAAGGTTATAAGAATACATTTCTTCCAGGTTCTCATGCTTCATGGCATAGGCTTTCTCAAAGTAGTCTCTGATTACCCTTTGAATCTCTGTAATATAATATCTATAATGATTGCTTCCTTTTCATTTCTTTTCTTTTTCTTTTCCTTTTTTTTTTGTTGGTTTTGGTTGTTATGTCACAATTTGTGTCGCTCAGGGGTTACTCCTGGCTCTGTGCTCAGAAATTGCTCCTGGTAGACAGGCTCAGGGGATCATATGGGATGCTGGGAATCGAACTGGTGTTCTTCGGGGTTGGCTGTGTGCAAGGTCAGTGCCTTACTGCTGTGCTATTGTTCTCGCCCCCAATGAGTGGTCTTTATCTGAAAAGAGGGCACTTAGCCAAATAAGTTTGGGAACTTCTTTCTCAAGTCATAGTGAATTCATAGTGAAGGACTATTAAATTTTCAGCCTCCTTGTCACTGACCTGAAACCAATCAAATCACAATTTTAAAAGTCTTTCCAGAATTCCCTCCCATCCTGTAATGTATGAAACAGTTGTGTGTCAATACCACTCCTCATACATACACTAATCCACAATGGATGATATTAGGAGTTGGGGTCATAGTGAAGTCAATTGTTGTGGTAAACAATGTGGTTGACAAAAAGATAGAATATCCCTTAAAAGAAACATGACAATATTCCTTTCAGGAAAAAAAAAGAAGCTCAAGGCACAGACCCCCACATGTGAAGCAGTGACTTTTAGACATCTTTTTAGGGACATTTTGGCATCTGATAAATCTCTTGGGCATATGCATGTTTTGTTTAATCTTTGTTGTTCCTTTAATTACCAATAGTGTCCTATTCTCTCTAACCAGATGCTACTCTGTCACATTGTCCTGTAGGAAGAACTTCAAGTCTGTCTTCCAGTCTATGCTAAGCACTTTCTCAGTGAGCAATGAAGGCCCTAATAATGATGCTAACTAACAGTAATTATGAAAACATCATCTGAAAAATGTTTATCCCCAAAGTCAATATCAGTCAATAAAGACAAGTCCTACTTGACTAAGAATTTAATGAAGACAAATATAATTGAATTTGAGATATTTAAACATTTTCTTCCTTTAAATAATAAATTTATATTGTTGCAATAATTAAATACAATTCAATATCTTTAACTACCTGTTAACTGCATAATATACCATAAAGAGATGTGATTTTCACAACATACATTATATTGGCCATTTTATTTATATAGTTGGTTTACTTATGTCAGGTAACAATTTCTAAAATAATGTTTAAATTTTGAAAAACAAAAATATCCATTCCTTAATTTTTCTTTTAGTTAAGTTCTATCTCAAAGACCCAGAAAAGCAGTATGTTTTTATTTCGAAGCTTTTTTTCTTCTAGAAAAATAAATCCAAGAATGCTCTCTGACAGGACTAAGCTAAGGTATAATTGATTTGAATAGAACTAGAGAGCTCAGGTTTAAGAATATTTGATGTCTTGCTTTAGATTAATCTTACCAATTTTTCCTTTCATTCTATTTTAATTTCAACATGTGTGTTTTTCTCCCCTCAGATTTGTTTCTGATTTTAGCTCTTTAAGTCAGGAGAAAATCTCCGACAGGTAACTGTCAGTCACCCAAGTCATGTATAGAAGCATAATTGGCACTGAGGGAAAAAAATCATTTCTATACCCAATTAGTCTTTTTTTCTTTTTGGGCCATACTCGGTGATTCTCATGGGTTACTCATGGCTATGCTCTCCTGGCTTGTGGGACCATATGGGATGCCAGGGATCGAACCAAGGTCCATCCTAGATCTATCCTGTGCAAGACAATTGCCCTACTGCTGTGCTATTGCTCCTATTTCTAATAATTAGTCTTTGATAGCACTGTCACAAGACAAATATAACACTGTGTATATTCATCTACAAATGCACTTGCACACTTGCCCCAAAACAAAATGTAGAGCATGAATCTACACATACAGACACACATACGCACACATAGAGTGAGAAAGAGATTTTTTTAATGATACTCTATATTTTAAGCAGCTCTTTGAAAAACAAGTAACTTAAGGATGGCAGGTAGATAGGAACACTGTTTCTATGTGGATAAGCCATGTCATTGAGCATCAAGCATAACTTTCGGTCACAAATTGTGCCATGACTCAAAGTCAACTCAGAGCAAATCCTAATTTTACCTCTGTGAACACAACTTCCAATACTATATAAACCAATTTCCTGTCAGAAGATGCTTTATTCAAGCACAATGGAAAATAATTCTCAACATGCCATTGCAGAGGACATCTTATAAATAAGGATCAGGTAAATACAGGTAATATATTGTTAAAGGATGAAAAGTGGGGCATTGCATTTGAGTTTTTCTTGCACTAATAAATTAAAAAAGTAACTCTTAGGGAATAGCATCAATCCACCAAAAGTTTCCCAATACAGTATCATTTTATATGTATTCTAAGTGACAAGCACACTGACTATTCCCTGTAGTTACATCTCAAGGCTGATTACATTATATATGGACAGGTATATTTTTCCAACCAACAGGCATATATTAAGTTGATTCAATGTATCCCTACCCATGAGCATTAATTAGGCAAATATACGAAAGTGGATCTAAAGGAATCTCTTGGGGTCAACAATCCAAGCTCTAATTCAGGTCAGGAGAGTCTGGAGCTAAAGATATAGATAGGTTATGAAGAATGTCAGTCATGTTGGGAGATGCAAAAAGGTCACTGGAATCAAAGGCACATGATTGCAAAGATAAGTAGAAAAGTTCTAGTTAAGAACTGGACAAATTGATGCATGATTTCTAGGCACCTGTCTCAGATGAATGATGTAAAATAAAATAATAGATAACATAAACGCTTGAAAATGAGGCATGAACATATCAGGATATGTTCATATATAGGGAGAAGCTTACACAACTAAAATCAGAATTTGGCAACAAGAAAAGCAGCACATGACAATAAGCCTGGGCTACAGGAGATGGAAAACAATGTTCAGAAAGTCAATACATCACCCAGCTGTGTGAAGCTATGGAAATTTTAATTCCTGTAAAGTCGAGATCCAATCCATGACCTCTACCCTGAGGCTCGGAAGGGAAGATGTAGGGCAACAGGATAAAATAGGAAGTTTGAGGGAACAGTGCAATTGTGACAACAAAGATAACATTATGACTGACTAATGTTCAATAATACAAAACATGGGAATACATATTCTCTTCTTGATGTGTAACCATTTTTCAATTTATAAAACTCTTACAAAGTTTCCACGTGCTAAATGTGGGTATTCTAGACCCCCATTTATCTTTTTCATGATGATCCAACTTGCCCTTTCCCAATCTACTCAGCTTGACAGGAAATATATTTTTAATGTTTCATTATTTGTTACTTTATGTGTCAGATGGTTCTCCTTCATACACATATGGAACCCTTTGATTTAATTTTGGCAAATCAATGAAAGACATATGTGCATCTTGGAACAAGTGCTATTCATTACCATTTGATCCTTTTCCGAACTTTACTCTCAGAGAAGAAAACTTATGAGGTTACTTTTATTCTAAGTCTATTGATAGTAGGACTATGAATTTGTCTAAAGAATATAAGTTCAGTCAGAACCTTGAACCTTTTTCCTTTGGACAGTGACAAAAAAAACTAACTGAAAGTTTCTACCAAATTATAATGTGCTTTCCTTACATAGGCTAGATGGCTAAATATAATCATGTGATATTCTACAAATTGGATTTTACATAATAAAGGAATTGTTTATTTTCCTGTATATTAATTTCATCACTGAGACTGAATATTTCAAGCAACTCTTTCAATCATTTTTAATTTAAGTTAGGATAGTAAAACATGTAGCAGGGAAGCTTAGACTACCCTTAGCTATTCTCAGGCTAAACCTCTTTTTTGACAAATACTAGCAAAAGTCCCAAGTTAAGTTGGAAATAATGCAGCTGTATTTTAGAGGAATAATTTTAACTAAGACTTCCTGCTAAACGTAAGTACTTAGCACAAATAAGACTAGAAAGGAGTTGGATTTTTTGGTGGGGGCTTTGGGGAGCTAAAGGTTTCCAGACAGCTGAAGTAGTAGTAAAACAGAAGTATTATAAAATTCTGGGAAGTTTATTTGAAATTAAGATAAAGTGAGAAGCCAGGAGAATATTTTTTATAGGTTTCACTGGTTACTTAATTTCTTAAATTATGCTCATGACTAAACACCAATTATACTAAACTTGAGAAAGAATGCAACCTATAAATCATAAAATACAATTCATCCCTAAAAATTGAATGAAGGAGAAAATAAATACTAATAGGGGGACAAAAATTGCGACCTTATAAATACATCTCTTTTTGTTTATTTTTGGTTTTGGTTTTTTGTTTTTCTTTTCTTTTGGGTCAGACCTGGCAGTGCTCAGGAGTTACTCCTAGTTCTATGCTCAGAAATTGCCCCTGGCAGGCACAGGGAACCATATGGGATACTGGGATTCGAACCTCCGCACTTCTGCATGAAAAGTAAATGCCCTACCTCCATGCTATCTCTCCGGCCCCTATAAATGCATTTTAGAATATAGGTGATTTTCTCATCACCCTTCTATGATTTCCTTCAGGGACACCAATCTGACCAAACTTTAAGCACATTTTTCTTTGGGCTGATATCACCAGGGTTTTTTGGAGTGAGTGTAGGCATACACATGCACACACACACATACACACACACAAACATATATATCTATATCTATATTTATATCTAGCTATATATCTAGATATATTCCTTCTACCTAGAAGCTTGGCAGCCATAACCATGTCCACAAATGCACTCACCATTTTTTGAAACAAGTCAAATCCATAGACTTACTTTTTTCTTGAATGAGATATAAACCAGATCATGAAAGATCATGGATATACAGGCCACACAGCAGAAAGCTGGCTCTCTTGGGAGGAGTGGATGGGCCAATATCCTGTGCTTCCAAAGTCACATCTGCTGCCTCTATCAGCCAGAATCACTGTTTTCCTGAAGGTTCTGCCTCATCATCCATCTATGATCCCTTTGGGGAAAACTAATCTGACCAATTTTCAGTATGCCTGTTTGGGGGCTGATACTATCAAAGCTTATTGGAGTGAGTGCAGGCACCCCCCTCCCCATCTTCCCTTTTCCAGGAGGCCTTCTTCTGACAGCTGAGTGCAGGCCCCTAAAAATCAAAGTACAAGTAATAGTGCTTTACATTTCTGTATGTCATTTGTTTGATGTTACCATCCCTATAGGAACACACCGATTTAACAGAGTGGACAGGTAACATCAAAAGCTTACTAAACCTTAGGCTATTGTAAATATAATAATTTTCAAAAGTGTGTGGCTTCTGTACTTTTTCTTTCATCTTTCTATTTTTAAACTTATCTTCTTTTAAATATTTTTCTTTATATTTTTTAAAATAACTTACCTGAAAACTGTATTATGCCAACTATTGAACTCTGTAATATTCTTTGAATAACAAAACAAAAATAATACTGGTGACTGGATATATATACATATATATACTTCAGTTTCAACACATATTAAGTTATTTTTATGTAGTGTTTATATTACTGTTGCTGTTCTCAATTTAACAGTACATTTAACTTTTAGTGTTCTGTTTATGACTGAAACCCAAATACAATCATGCTTGTAATCATGGTGCTTAAATAAAGATTTTATATGAAAAAATGGTAATTGTCCTTAGAAGTTTAGGGTGAATCTAGTGATCTTTCATACATTTGGGAAATCACTGATTACTGATTCCTCCAGTTTTCTCCTATAATTCACCATTTATTCACTGGGCTTCTCCATCTTATACTAGACACTAGGTAGAAAGTCAGTTGACAGTTGAAACAATCCTGGCCTATCTTCCTTGAGTATTCAAATAGTAAACTAGAATGCACTGAAACTGAAGCCAACAAAGGTAGGAATTTCAGAGTTGTTATGGGCAGTTCTACTTGACTCTCAACAGAGGATAAATGCCAGCAGTAAAATAGACACCGAAGAGAATTAAAATAAAAGTATTCATGTATAGAAAATTTACTTATTTCTTAGTTAAGAATAGTAACTGGGGGGGGGCAGAGTGGTGACACAAATCATAAGGCGTGTCTGCCTTGCTCGCGCTACCCTAGGACAGACGGTGGTTCAATCTCCAGTGTTTCAGGCTTGGTCCCCAAGCCTGGAGCGATTTATGAACACATAGCCAGGAGTAACTCCTGGATGTCATTGGGTGTGGCCCCAAAACAAAACAAAACAAAAAAAGAAAGAAAGAAAAGAAAAGAAAAAGAATAGGAATTAACTGACTATAACTATGGCACCACAAGAGTGAGTCCTGAGCACAGAGTGAGGAGTGATTCCTGAGTGTCACTGAGTGTGACCTAAAACAACAACAAAAACACAACATCTAAACTTTACTAGGGATATTTTACTGCATTATTACTAATTACACTAGTTCTAATGAGTTATTATTAACTTAAAATATGAATGTCAAGTCAAAGATGAATGTTAGCTATTTAACCTATGGAAAGAGTTATTTCCTTGTTTTTCAAAACAAATCTTAGCCTAAATATATTTAAGGTAGTCAATAATATTTAATGAGTGTGTACTGGATACAAATACTTTTTTAGATTCTAGAGAACAAAACAGGGAAAGTATTGTGCTCTAAGATATTTTTTACAGTGGCTATCCTATTCTATCTCTCACAAAACTATATAAGTATCCTCTCCACATCCTCACCAACACTGATCTCTTCTATTTTTGTAGAAGGAATATTCAGAGACATAATGTAATAATCCATGCAGTTGTGATCTCTGAATTTGATTTTCCAAGAGACATATGACCCTTGTCTGATTTCAGCACTATTATAAAAAGTCAATACGTGGACACAATCTAATAACATTGTTAGATGATTGAATAAAGAAAATGAGATATGTGTATGCAAGAAACATGGGATAAAGGAAAAAATGAAAGGAGGAAAGGAGAAAAATAATCAACAGCTTAGAATAAGGATAAACCTTGAATATATTATGATCTATGAAATTAGCCACAGAAGCTCAAACATTGTGTATTTTCACAAATCAAAGGGGTTGAAAATAGGCTCCTGGTACAGAGTATGAAATGTAAGTTGTCAAGGGGCTAAGACAAAGGCGATTCATGGTATACACATGTTTTCATGTTCTGGGTTTTAATCCAAGTAGGACTAAAAGCCAGTATTTTGTGCAAGTTTATAATAAAATCAGTTTGAGACTTCTAAAGGGATCACCTTGGGAACTGTATAGAGTCAAGATCTAAAGGAACCAATAATAGATTATAAAGATTACAATTTCTGCAATCCCATATAGAAAATACATTTTATCAAACATAGAAGTGTTGTGAAGAGAATGGATTGAATATAGATATTCTCTGAAAATAGAGCCCTCAGGTCCATAAGTGAGTAAATGGTAAGAATGGAAAAGAAAGGTACTCATGTGATATAATTGTTTTCACCTGAGTACTAGGGCATAATTGGTGACATCACTATTTGAAAAGGTGTTTGGAAGGTTAGAAAATAGGATTTTGATTTAAGACAAAATATTTGAGAGTCCCAAAAATACAGTAGTTGGCTCTATTGTCTATAATCTGAAAATAGAATTGGAAAGTACTTAAGTCTGGGTCTTTGCTCTTCTCTTCAACATAAATAATAAAAATCAACAAGAAGAATGTTAGAAAGTTTGAAGTGAAAATCCACAATGGTGGAGAGTGTTGTATTAGAATACTGTATGTAGAAAACATATCATTAGAATTATTGTAAATCAAGGTTCTCCAATAAAAACTGGACAAAAAGTAAAAGTAAAACTCCAACCACAGATTAAATACCTATCCATCTACATACCTAGTCTTTGAAATAGCCTTTAAATCTCATAGAGAATAGATCTCAAGAAACACGCCCTGAAATTACATTCCACTAAACTTTACCTCTAAAGAGATTGTAGCTTTTCACAGTCCACACTCTGGATCTGGTTTTCTTCTCCCCTGTATCTGCTAGATATACAGAGCCCTGAAACTCAAGATGGGATAAAACCCCCTTTCCAGGATCCTATGTTATCTCATACACAGTCTTCTGCCAAAAATATTCCTTCTATCAGCTAATGTTAATCTATTAAATGTTCTTCATTTACAGTGGGATTGTGTCTCATTGTGTCACAAACTTAGTCTAGCTTACCTTCAATGTGTTAGAACAGTTACTTAGAAAAATCTTCTAGCTCAGAGCTTATCTTATAATAAAGTGTATAATCTCATGTCATTTATGAAACATTACCATGAAAGTGAAAAAATAATGTTCTAGTTCAGAATTCAAGGCAGTTTCTATGAATGGGGGTTTCCTTCACACTATCAGAGTCAACAAGTCAGAAACAGAAACATCACAATTCAGGGGTTGTCTATATTAACCCCCCAATATGTCTTCCTAAGAAAATGAGTTTATGCATCTGATTCTTCCCAGAAATCTGTGAGTTCTCTGAAAAGTATGCCTAAGTATGCCTTCCATTTTTGTGTTTCCAGAAGCTCACACATGTGGAAGACATAGAGAAATGCTTGGCATGACATGGCAAAAGGAGCTTCTAAAATATCAGACAGAAGTTGGCACAAGAAAAAAGTGGATAGAGAACATAACTTGCAAGCAACCAGTCTGATTTTGATTTTTGGTATCCTATTTGGTCTTCAAACCCCACCAGGAGTTATCCCTGAGTATAGGAGTAAGCACTAAGAATCTTTGGGTATGGCCCCAAAACCTAAATAAATAAGTAAATAAATAATAAGAGTCAGATTTTAAAACACCATGGCAAATGCACCCCAACTTGACATACTATGGACAAATATATTGAGGACTCCCAAAGTAATAAGCATTTCTTGCAACTAAATCTCTTTCAAGGACAGAGCACATGTATTGGATAGCAGCCCATCTGGGCTGTGATTGAATCCAGCAACTTGTGTTCTATCCCTTGTGGAAGATGAAGACCCAATAAGACCCAAAAAGACCCTTTTCCAGAAAATTAGAAACACTTGTAAGATTGAAACAATGAAAAGCATCTATTCTGAAAAATGTGCCTGTGTTTTCTTCCTTGCCACCCTCCCTTACTTATACATTACAGAAGAAGGCAGGATATAAAATACCTGAAGCAAAACTAATCAAAATAAAACTGAAAAGGCTAAAATCTGGGTGAGGCTAAAAACAGGATATAAAATACCTGAAGCAAAACTAGTCAAAATCAAACTGAAAAGACTAAAAACAAATGCATAAAAGTATTAGTGAGATAGAACTGTCCATGAAGTAAAACCAAAAGATTACCAAAAGAACCAGAAGGCCAAAGCATGTTACAGCACCACTTAACTAAAGACAAACATGAGTATCATAGAAAACCTGGCAGTGAAATAAACAGAACACATAAGGACTCCTTCCACTAAATAGAACTGTGTGTCCAGTGGAAATTGACTAACCTAATCTAATACTAAAAGGCAATAAAGAAAATCTCAAATAAAACTATTCAAGAATCAAAACAAAATTAGATAAAGTTTAAATAAAAGTCTCCTTTATTAAATCAAAGTAACACAGTAGAGATATAAAATGAAAAGCCCTTTGGTAACTGAATACCTTGGAAAGTAGATTGAAAAGTCAAGAAAGTCCAAGTAATCACATAAGAAAATGAAAATATCCAGCAATCAAAGCAAGATGGAAAAATATCATGAGGAACCCATAACTCAAACAATGATAAAAAAA
>PVKC010030646.1:0-14765 GCA_004027635.1 Crocidura indochinensis
CCGCACCTGGCATTTTGCCAGCAGAGAATTGATCCAGCTCCCACAACTAAGATGCCTTCAAATCTCCCAAGTAGACTGATCTGGGCTTACAACTGTGGGTCTTTTTTGAAATGGGGGCAGACAAAACACTTTTTTGCCCAAAGGAGCAGTAGCCACAACACTCTCTGACATAGAAATGACCTATCTGAACCTCATAAGCTACTAAACCATCCAAATCTTTCCATCTCCTTAGTACCTGCACTGCCTGGTTGCATATGCAGTTGTATGATACTTCCAAATTTCATAGAACTGTTTGTTCAGTGGGATCACAGCTCATCTGATGGGAAAATTGAGTAGAAGACAACCAACCTCAATGGGTGAGAACAGTGACACAGAAGACTCAACTAGCAACAACCAGACTAATAAACCCTCAGACAATGACTTTAGTAACACTGTTGTGAAACATAACAATAATCACAAATCAAATTTTATTGATTTAAATTTTGAACATTCCATTTATCTTTGTGTTGTAATGAGAAAAATAAAATAAATTTGCTCTGCAAAGGGGACAGGTTAGGGTGATGGGTGAAGAAACTGGGAGCATTGATGAAGGGAAGGTCACAATGCTGGTGGAATTGGTGTCAAAAGATTTACTACCTGAAAGAACTGTATTATAAACAACTTTGTATGGTTAGAAATTTTTTAAAATTTTTTAAAAGTAGCATAATTAATGTGCTCTAAGTGGATCTAATAAAAGAGCAATGTATGGAAACCTTTGCAAGTTTAAGGTGGTTCCCCCCCCCCATTTGATTTAGTTTGAAGTCACATTCTATAGTTCTCAGAGTTTAGCCCTGGATCATTCCTAGAAGTGTTTGGAGCACATATGATAGCAAACCCAGGAAATGCCCAATCTGCTGTACTATCCCTTCGGCCCCAACCCTTCAAAAATTAGAGTTTAAATAGGGCACTAATTCTTAAAATGTGATCTCAGTACCAACAGATTCTAAATTGTCTGGAAATTTACTATAAATGCAAATGTTTGGGTTCCAGGACTCCTGAAATTGAAATGCAAGTGAAAATGAAAGGAGTCAGGGTGAGGTTTAGTACTGAAGCAGCTGCTTTGCATGTGCAAAGCCCTAGGCTTGGTTCCTAATACTGTTTGTTGTCACCCTGGCACACTGAGGCACAGTAGGTTCTGAATACCACTAGATGAACCTCCCCCAAAATACAAAACAAAAACATTAAAAGTCCTCTTACTGACACTGTTGATTTCTCACATATGGAAACAGTTAATCTGATCAAAACTTCTTAAAGTTTTTTTGCACTTGGGGCCCAAGCAATAGCACAGATCTTTTCAAAAGAGAACCGAGACTAAATGGAAGTACAACAGAGAAGGAAAGAATTGTTTTAGACTCTTGGTTGTTGTCATCGTTGTTGGTTTCTATTTTTCTCCAGATAAGCCGGAGAAGTCTCTGGAGTATCTCTAAGATTCAAAGCCAGACACAGGAAGTGGGTGGAAAGAGACTCTTAAAGATGCTCAGCTGCCACCAGCCTGTTGTGGGCACAGCAGCTGCATCTCCTGGCTACTTTCAGTCTCCCAATCTCAACCTCATTTCAATGGCAGAGAAGAAATTCTTTCCTGTGACTGAACATGTGGGAATGTGACAGTTATTTGGCCCAGCAGGTTTCCAGTGACCAACAAAGACTATTGTGTGGATTGTGTACATCAGAGCTTATGTCAGGGGAAGGGAAAGGAAGAGTAGGAGGCAAGAGAGATCCAGCCTTTGATTCTTACAATATGAATACTTTCAAGAGTCAGAATTGCCAAAGCATCTTCCATCTGGTCAGAGAGGACAATGGTAGTGGAACAAAACATATAACACCCCTCTCTCCTCTTTCCCCCCTTAATGTTTTCAGGTTGTCTAATGCTCAATTGTAATGAACACTTTCAGCTGAATTCAAGGTCAAGTCAAACCAAGCTGCTCATAATCACAGCCTACTGAGGAAATGAGAGCAATAATGCATGCTTTCCTGTGAAGGAAGTTGAGATCTTTCTTCCATATGTAGTGGAAGGAAGTGGGGTGTGTATGTATGGTTGACAGGATAGGTCAGCTAACTGAGCCGAAATTGTGGAGAACAATTTAGAAATGAGTTCAAGGTCCCACCCAATTTGAAATGGAAGCAAGCTCCTCACTTGATTCTGAATTCGACTCTCAGTTTTCTGAGCCTCCTTTCACCACTCCTATGTCACATTATACCATATATTTGGAAGAACTGAGACAGTTACCTTCTCATTTATGTCTGGTTTTCCTTCTAAACTATTTTTAATCGACCTCTTTTAGTCAATTCATTTTTTCTATATTGAAATCTTACTCTGTGCCAGGCTGGGATAGAATCTTGACTTGGCATTACAATTAATTTACTAACTAGCTAATTAATATGTTCCTTAAATACGGGCTTTAGAATCATTCTTTGAGGTTCATTTTTCAACTTCCCTTTGGTTAAAGCACTCAATATGTTTTAAGAAATTTTCTCTAGAATTTTTTCTCAGAACGAAGTGGAGATGATCATAATACTTGACTCACTGGACTAATATGAGTGAATGAGCTTATGCAGTTCATGTAAGCAGTACCTCATACAGTAAGTGTTCAATAAGAACTATCATGCTTAATATTAAGGAGGTATTTATACTATTCCTTACTTGTAAATGAAGTTGGTGTCTGGGGGAAATTGTTTGGTACAGGTTTAGCGAATTCAAGAATTCTCTTTCAAACACATAAAACTTAAAAGTGGAAAATGTAAGTTTCAAACTGCTTTCTGGGGGCAGACTATTTTTTGAACACTACACTAGTCAGTCCTTTTCACACCATTACTTATTATTTAACAATTTTAGTAAATCCACCTTCCCACTTCTCAAATTACTAGTATGTCTTATGCATAATTCTTTTCTTAAATCTTGTACTTTTGACCCTGGCTGGGTTCTTCTCTGTGTGCAATTTTCATGCTCACATTTCTGCATTGTACTTGCAAGTTTTGAAAACTGTGCTATAAACTAGTCATTTTGCCTCCATGCTTTTTAAAGATAAGACTTTCTGTAGAAAAAGGACAATAAAGCTGAAACAGATAATCATCATGATGTGCAGTGAATATCTGAGTACTTCCAGGGTCATTACACTTTCAAATATTCCTTTTCTTCTCTGCATGGCAAAGACTTGGTAACAATCTTCTAAAGACAGCTGGCTATTGTAGTTGAGTGAAAAGCTTCTCTGTAGATCTGTGTTCAGTTTAACAATGAGAGAACCAAATGGGGTATTTAAAATGCCAGATGTTTGTGTCTATGATCTATGCATGTAAACAATAGAGATGTATTTATGTATGAATATACACATCTATATAATCATTTGAGGCTATTAAAAAGACATAGTGGACTTTTACAGGTTATATCCACAGATCACTACTACATGTGTAAATCTAATGTTCTATTGAAATAAAACCAATGAAACTGAATAGGACTATTTAGGTGTCTATACTTTGAGATTGTCAGTAACTGAAAGTGAAATTGTCATATGTCTGTCACCTTCGATTCATTTTAGACCTATAATACTATAAAAATTATCTTCTTAGGGCCAGAGAAACCAGAACAGACTAGGAAACTTGCCTTACATTCCTGACCACTATGGTTCAAATAGGCACTACATATGGTCCCTTGATGATCATTAGGAGTGATCCCTGAGTTCAAAGCCAGGAGTCAGCCCTGACCATGGCTAAGCATGACTCAAAATCATAAACAAAGATTTTTCTCAATTATGGCAAAACATAACTGAATTATGTTCAGCAGTAACATACACTCTGCATACATGAACATATGCCTATAACCAACTGATTTGTTCTGTCATTGGAGTCTCCAGTAAGCTAAAAACTGCTTTGCTTGGAGTAGGGCAGGTTTTGGTCCTTGCTTATACTTGTGACCACCCCATTCTCTCTGGGTTGTAATACATAGACTAGGATTTCACTCAGTAAAAACAATGTTTAAGTGAAATTCTTCCTTTACTAACTTTTCCCCCACAATTTAAAAGATATATTTATCATTCACTTACCATGAGTTAGAAAATTTACAATGGATTTCAGGACTTTCATCTCACACTTCTATATGTGTATAAAATAGCCACTACCACTACTTAATTTCAGTACTATCTCTCCAACAAAAAAGACCCTCTAATTATTTCAATACTCTTTTCCTTTTGATTGTCTCCATATGAGTTAGTTTGGTTGAACTGTCTTACTGTTTGAAAGCCATACTCAGCAGTGCTCAGGGCTTACTTACTCCTGGCTCTGTGCATAAGGATTACTCCTGACAATTATTAGTCTAAAACCTAGGTCAACCACATGCAATGCAAGCACACTATCCATTTTGCTGTATTTCAATCCCTTGATTATGTCTCTTGATGTATTATTTTAAGAGTCCATTGAGATATTTTGCTTACTTTTCAACACCTAAGAGTTAGATTTGTTAATTTTTTCAGCTCCTTTACTTCAATTATTTATATTCCTCAGATGACTAAACCATTCTAATAGCCAAGAAACTATAATGATAAAAATAAGATGGAAAATTATGCATTTCTTAACTTCAAATGATATTATTAAACTCTAGTAAACAGAAATATTTAAACAAAGGCAAACTCTCAGAACAGTGAAAAGTTGATGGGAATGGGAAGAAAGAGTCAGACTAGAACTAAAATAAGGACAGTAATGTAAAACCTTAGTAAGTATGGTGTTGGTAAAGGTGTAATTTTGTACAAAAAATTATAAATTTTAAATACTACTGTAACCATATTACCTAAGTTTTAATAATATTAAGAAAAGATAAAAATAATAAACAGGGCTGGAGCAATAGCACAGTGGTGGTGCCTTTGCCTTGCATGCAGCTGACCTGAGTTGAACTTGGGTTCATTCCCTGGCATCCCATATGGACACTGAGCCTGCTGATAGTGATTTCTTAGAGCAGAACCAGGAGTAATCCCTGAGTGATTCAAGGTGTGGTCCAAAAGCCAGAAAAAAATCAAATTTATTTATAGTAATAATCATAAATAAATAAAGTGGAAATATAGAGTGTAAGAGAGGAAACATAAAAATTAATACTATTGTAAGTTTGTTACTTGAACTATGTAAGTTTTTAAGAATTTGTAAGCTTAAGCAGTGTCATTTGTTCTTAACATTTAAAAATTAATTAATCGATGAAAATTTGTTTCACACCAATTATGTTAAATAAGGTTTGAAGAAATGTAATTTCACAATAGACAAAAATCAATTAATTTCTCTCTGCTTTCAGGGTGCCCGCAGACTAATTGAATAGGCTGGAATCTAAATAATTATCAAGCGTCAACTCTTTTCTTTTTACTGTGGAAGTTTAAACAAATTTTAGAAATAGACATCATTTCCTGTGTTAGTTCCACAAACTAACAGGAAATTGAATATACTGTGCTCTTGACTTTTTTTTCCATCAGCTGTTCTAGGTCACAAATGCTCAGGAAACTTATCAGAAGAAAGTCAACTTTATAATTGTTTTTTGGTTTCCAATATCTGAATATTTTTAAAAACATTATTTATTAAGATAATTCTCCCCTATTGACACTGGTTCTGAGCCACATCTTAACTCTTTCTGGTGACTTCAAACATATGTCATATAGGGGTGCAGTGATGACAGAGTTAGGATTTCTCTGAGAACAATAAGTCCATTTGCAACTGTACCCCAGCCACTCTGTCATGAGAATAATGCCAAGGAGGCCCTTAATGGGGTCCTTTAAAGGAGGAAATAGAGATTTTGAGATGTTGAAGACTGAAATGTTCCACAACCCTTTTTCTGTCTCTTACTTCACAGAAATTTGCCATCAGAGATCTTGCTCTTTGTTACTTATTCTACACACATTTAATTTATTGTGCCAAGTTTTGTTTACAGGTGAGCAACCCGTACATGAAACACATGGCACCTGACCATAAGGAATTTATGCATTTAGCTCAACTATTTAAAGGCCACCAATGTCTTTGTACTCACTCCTCATGCAGCTGAAGGGGCAACTGTTCGAGTCTAAAAATGTATACAGTATTTGCTTTTAGAGACTGTGGCACAGGAAGTACTAAAATATACCACTAGCATTAATAGGTTTGAGAATGCTATTACACTGAAGCTTAATGCACAGTGTAGCCAAGGGCAAGATATCTCATAACTAATTATATTCATTTTGCACTTAACAGAGACATTCAAAGTACAGATCTTAAATTGTGTAAGTTGAACTTCTATAAAAATTACATTCTCCCTAAGGAAAATAGTTTTCTTCTCTTGCTATATACTTTGGGATCCATTTACAGGCTGCCAAAACACTGCATCTAATTCAAGGGAAAAGTCTGTCCAACTTTTTTTCAGGGATCATGTAACAACCAGTTGTTTTGAGATTTTTTTTCTCTCCTTAAACCTTGTAACTGTACATTTGTATTCTGGTGACCCAGTCTTTGGCTCCTTGTGGGACAGAATTGAAAGAGGTAATTCAATCAAGCAATGGAAGAAGGAATGTGAATCTTTACAGAGCTTTTGGAGTTTATAACACTTGGACATAAATTGTCTCATTTTGTTCTCCCCAAAGTCTACAGATAGAGATACCATTATTGTCACGGTTTTTTTTTAGATGAGGTTTTTATTTTAAAAGGACAGGAATTCAAGCAGAGATGGTCTGATTCTAAATTTTGACATTTTTCCAAATCTAGCCCAACTCACATTTAGGTTTGAAGGAAGGATACAAAGCTTCAAGGATAAGTAAATCAATATTTTTAAAATCCAGTGGGAGCTAATATAAATCTTTACCATGTTCTCAAATTAATTAATGGTGCCACAATTCCAGTGTTACTAATTTACTTTTAATAGAGAATCAGTGTATATGAATATGGGACCTGGTATATTGTATATGTCAACACAGGAAACAGCATGGCTTTTATTAGTAGTCTCAGGTACTTTTAGTTAAAACTAGAAATAAGAAATGCCTTTACTTCTGGATTTTATCTGTCTTATTGAGATCCATATCTCACCAAGGACCTGGTTGATAGAGAAATTGAATTGGGGTTACCATTAAGCTCAAACTCCTTTTTTAGTAGGAAATAATTTAAATACAACTCAGTCAACATTCGTGGTGTTCTAAAATATGCAGACTACTGCATAGGTGGTAATAGGGATGAGGAGTGGGAAATGCATCCTATTTTTCTATGACAGATCCATTTTATGCAAACTGCCCTAGTGTCCTACTCCTTATTAATCCCTTTACTATAAACATGGTAACCCTAGTTAGAGTAGATTAAAAAACCTTAGTCTTTGTTCTTAAAATTTTTTTAATCTGATGGAGGCTAAGAAGATCGAAATAAGAATTATTATAAATGTGCATAAAAAGAAATAACTATTCCAAGTGCTGTTTCAAAATGACATTACAAACAAGTGCTGCGTGAAGTTTTAAAATATGTATTTAGGATCTGGAGTGACAGCACAACTGGTAGGTACTTGCTTTGCAAGCAAATGACCCAGGTTTGATAGCTAACATCTCATTTGGTATCCTGTTCCTTACCAGGAATAATTCCTGAGTGCAGAGCCAGGAATAAGCCCTGAAAACCACCAGGTTTGGTGAAAAACATATAAATATTTGAACTTAATAAAGAAAGAATATTTATTTAATATTTTCTTTTTTTGGGGGGGGCAATATATCCAGTAGTTCTCATGGCTTACTCGTGGCTCTGTGTTCAGGGACCACTCCTGCTAGAGTTCAGGGGGCATCTTGTGGTGCTAGATATAGAATAGGGTAAGTTACATGTAAATTAAGAGCCTTACCCACTATACTATTTCTCCACCCCTTCTATAAGTCATTTTTAACAGAAATGATAAAAATGAGCACAATGCAGATATATATTCATGATATACACTATGTAGGAAGGTATGGTTCAGATATTGCTTTTTGTTGTTTATTTGGGAGCCATACCCAGATGTACTCGGGCTTAATCTTGGCAAAGCTCAAGGGACCATATGTGGTGCTGGGGATTAAACCCAGATCAGTCACATGCAAGGCAAGTGCCTTTCCTCTGTACTATCTCTCTACACCTCAGTTATATTATTTCCTGTAGAATATCTATTATGTTCTACTCCTTAACTGATTCACATGGACAACTTTCAACTTTTTATCATATAGAAAACACTAAATGGGGGCTGGAATGATAACACAGCAGTAGGACATTTGCCTAGCATGCTGCTGATCCCGGAGGGACCTGGATTTGATCCCTGGCATCCCATATGGTCCCCCAGGTCAGGAGTGATTTCTGAGCACATAGCCAGGTAACCCATGAGCATCACTGGGTGTGGCTCAAAAAAACAAAACAAACAAAAAAAAACCCCACTAAATTCAGAGAAGTTTATAGACTTCTGGCCATAGTCTGTATTGTTGTTTTGTTTTTGGTTTATGGGTTATTGCTGGTGGTGCTAAGGACTTAGTCCTGATTCTGTGCTCAGGTAATACTCTTGGCAGAGCTGTGGTGTTTCAGTGAGGAGCAGTTGGAGTGCTAGAGATTGAACTAGGGTAGCTTCAAGCAATGAAACCACCCTCTCCACTATACTATCTCTTCAGCTCCTAAGACTATTTTTTATTTATATTGTTATTATATTTTATTTATAATGTTATTTTAGCATTGTATTTTTTAATTTTTATTTTGACCATATTGGCTTACATATCTTTCACAGTAGTATTTTAGGTACATATTAACATTGAATCAGGGGAATTCCCATCACCAAATTTGTCCTTCCCCCACCCCAGTTCCCTTCCTGCAACCCATATCCTCCACCATCACCCATCTCCCCCGGGCTGCTAGAGTAAGTATTCCCCTCTGTCTCTAGCTAACTACTAGATCTGTTTGGTCCCGGTACCCTCTCTTGTTTCCCCCTCTATTTGAGAGGTGGAGCTAGATCTAGTTATTTGGTTTTGTTTGAAGGAAAGAAAAGCAATAGAATGGGGTAAAAAAATCAAATAAGCTGAAAATGGGCGGAGTCCTTCTAGAGGCTTTCAACCTCAGTTTGAGGAAGGACAAGGAAAAGGTAATTGAAACACTGCAACAATACAGAAAGAAATATCAAATAAAATATACAGTGAGCACTGCAGCAATAAAGACAAGCACCACACAATAGTCTCGGTCCTGAAATCAAACCATGCCAGAGTGCAAAAAGAAAGAGAAAGAGAAAATAAAATAAAATTGGAGACATCAACTTCAATATCTACACCAAAAAAAGACATCAAAACAAAATCAATCAATAATTAAATATATACGTGTATTAAAGGATAATTTTGTGCTTTCATTTTCTTTTTCCCCCTACATAGGCACAGTAACTATTGGGGACATTATAGAGGTCATTCCCTTGGCTTAGGCCCTAGGAGATACAGGGTTTCTCCACCCTTGAAGTATACTGACATGGGATTAACTATAGATTCCTTGCATAATCATTTACTCTCCCCTTGGTGCTTTTGTGGTGTATGGAAGATTTCTGCTTCATCATGGATGGTAAAATCAGACCTCTGTATCTAGAGATCCTGGTGTCTGTACAGCTCAAGGAATGGAGCTTATGATGAAGTCTTTCTTTGTGGTTCTAACAGTTCTGTATCTTCAGTGTCGTTTTAATACTTCTTCTGTAGTTGGTGGTCTTGGTCATTATGCTGCTCCTAGGATGAAGTCTGGGATAGAGTCTTTCATTGTTTTCGGAAGACCCATTCAGTTGTAATTGTCTCAGTCAGACCTCTGGAATTGGAGATCTAGTTTGTTGAACAGATCGTAGACAAAAATTTAGGCTAGAACTTTTTGTTGTTGTTGTTGTTGCTGTTGGCTCCAGGGTGCGTACTGTTCAGTCATGGTTGTAACAACCAGTCATCTGTAGATAGCGATCTTAGCTTTTGCACAGATCAAAGAGTGACATGTCTTCTGAGTTTGTCTTATTGTTGGCTGGTGAGGAAGGACAACTTGCTCTTAGATCAAGTTGCTCCCATTTCCTCATTGTCAGGATATCATTTTAGAACTGGTGCATGTTGGTGTCAGAGCAGCATTATGAATGCCCCAGAGGGGATTTGGTTCCTGGAGCTGTTATGGAGAACTGTGTCGTTTCTATTTCTGGAATTCAGGAGCTAAGACTATTTTTAATTCAACCCTTCCCTATTTGTTCCTTTCCAAATAAACACAGATATTAGGAGGTGAGATACTACTGAAAGAAAAAATATATTCTCAAACTGTCCATGGAACTGTCCAAGTTTTCCATTGAAAACATGCATGGAACAATATACCTCTTTTTATTTTTGAGTTCGTTTTTTAAGTAGTGAGAGTTCCTCATGAATATGGTGGGGAAAATGTAGATTCTAAGGACTGGAGAGAAAATGGGGACGACTGAGAGAGTTTATTTGTTTGCTTTCATGTGGCTGGCCTTAATTATATTCACAATATCACTTACAGTCTTCTAAGCACAACCTGGGGTTTAAGCACAAAGCCAGGAATAGCTCTGTGATCATTGCTTGTGTGACCCAACATTGCTACAAACCCCTGACTTTAAAAAAAAATGAAAGAATAAAAATTCTAGATTGGCAACTATTGTGAAAAATCTTAATTTGACCCAAAACAAACAAACCAACAAAAAAGGACTTAAAGAGATATTTTCTTCCTTATTAAAGTCTGCTTATAGGTCACTTCCTGCATTGAAATATTGAACTCACACAAGTTGGAACCTAACTCATTCTCCTTTTATTTCATACCTGCTGCAGGGGAAACATTTATTGCCTTGTTAAAGTATTCAATTCTAAGGGTTTAGTGTTCATTTGCATTATAATATGCCCTATGGATGTTAAGAAAGAGTTAATGATGGCCTTTGACCTTAACATAATGGCCACACACCATAATTTGCTAATCATTAATGTTTGTGCTTGGTATCTTAATAGTATCTATTTTCAATCCACAAAAGTCATAATTTGAATATGATTTTGGAGGTATGCAGCTCCCTAGAGTTTAGAGATCTGAAATGCAATCAGGAACATGCAAAAACAGTAAGACAACAAATCAACATAATAGTATGTGATCAATACAAAATGAAAGATCTCAGTCAACAATAACCTACTTTTGAGGACTTTTCTGCTTGACTATACTGCTTAAAGATAACAGAGCTGGCTCTTGAAAAACATGTTATACTCTAATAGACAGCAGAGAAAGGAAATAATGCAATAAGTCCTTCACTTGAGAGTCTACTAAAATCAAAGCAAAGCATACATTTTTTTCAATCTGAGAAGCACTTTTGAGAGTGATTGCCTCCCATTTTCTGAGCAAGTAAATGTTGCAGAAAACCAATTGGCAGCTTGAAAAGAAAACACATTTTGCTTTTCTTAAATCCATATGTGTTTTTCCAACTTTTCACTCTGTTTTCCTCCATATTAAGGAGTCAATGCCTTGCTACATAATCTCTTTCCTGGGGAAATGGAGCACTCAGAACATGTATCTAGTCAAGGTGTCCAGAGAATAGACTGGCTTAAGTGACATGTTGCTGATACTGTAAACATCTGCCTTCTTATGAATAAAACTAAGATGAAAATGTGCTTAGATGAAAATGTCTATGGCATCATGCATATGGCTACAAATTCTATTTCCAAAGATCCTTAGGAAAGAGGGGAGAAAGTAGACACCATTATTATGTTTTGTCAAAGAAGAAATGAACAAAGAAATGAAAGAAAGAAAGA
The DNA here is from genome assembly GCA_004027635.1 of Crocidura indochinensis. Classification (NCBI taxonomy): domain Eukaryota; kingdom Metazoa; phylum Chordata; class Mammalia; order Eulipotyphla; family Soricidae; genus Crocidura; species Crocidura indochinensis. The sequence goes on from PVKC010030646.1 coordinate 11,760, forward strand.
AAGAAAGAAAGAAAGAAAGAAAGAAAGAAAGAAAGAAAGAAAGAAAGAAAGAAAGAAAGAAAGAAAGAAAGAAAGAAAGAAAGAAAGAAAGAAAGAGAAAGAAAAAAGAAATGAAGAAAAAGAAAGAAAAGAGAAAAGAAGAAAAAAATTAAAAAATAAAGAGAAGGAAGAAAGAAGAAATGAAGAAATAGAAAAAAAGAAAAATAAAGAAGAATAAATGAATAAAAAAGAAAGAAAAAGAAAAAGAAGGAAAGAAACCTAGCAATTAGAAGATATTTGCATATCATACATATAACAAAAGGTATATAAGCAAAATATATAAAAGTTCATACTATTTACAATAATAATAAAGAAGCAACCCAATTAAATCCTCCTTCAAACAAAACTATAGTAACATCCAGACATATGAATATACTTATCACTTACTTTTAGGGAAATACTAGTCAAACGCTATAATCTCATTGTTGTTTTGATTTCCATCTCCTTTATGATTAGTGATGTGGATCATTTTTTTCAGTTACCTTTTGGCCATCTGTATTTCTTCTTTGAGGAAATGTTTATTTCTTCTCTCCATTTTTTGATGGGGTTATGTGTTTTGATCTTGTTAAGTTGTCAGTACCTTATATCTTAGATATTAGCCCCTCATCTGATGGGTATTGTGTGCATGGTTTCTCCCTTTAAGAGGATGACATCTTTTTACCCTAGTTATTGTTTCATTTGAAGTGCAGAAACTTCTCAGTTTTATGTAATCCCACTTGCTTATCTCTGTGGTTTTTTCTCCTTAAAGATGCCTTTATCTCAATGTTATGGAGTGTTTTGCGCATGTTTTCATCTATATGCCTTATAGATTCAGGTCTGATATCAAAGTTTTTCATCCATTTGGATTTGACCTTTGTTGGAGGCCTGAGTGTGTTTTTTTCCATGTGACTGACCAATTGTCCCAACACCACTTGTTGAAGAAGTTTTCTTGCTCCATTTTGCATTTCTTGCTCCTTCGTCAAAGATTAATACATCTATATAATGGAATACTATGCAGCTGTTATAATAAAATGAAGTCATGAAATTTGCTTATAGAGATACTATTATGTTGAGGGAAATAAGTCAGAGGGAGAGAGATAAACACAGAATTGTCTCACTCATCTGTGGGATTTATAAAAAAAATAAGGGATTATAATACCCAGAGACAATATAGATGAGGGCTGGTTGATAAGAACCTTATCACAAGGAGTGGTAAGTGCAGTTAGAAAAATAACTACACTTACAACTACTATGACATGACAAAAATGAGAAAGAAAAATACAATGCCTGTCTTGAAGTCAGGCAGAGAATAGGGGAGGAGTAAATTTGGGGACAACGGTGACTGGAAAGTTGCAGTGGTAAAGGGACATATGAATTTTACGGCTGAAACTCAATTATGGACATGTTTTAACCTTTGTGCTTCAATAAATTATATAAAGAAAAATCTTGAAGGGGAATTCACATGATAAAATTGTGAAGGAAAAAGAATCTGGGCACACCATGGTAATCTATATTGGTGAATATGGCCTCTGTAGAAATTAGTATAGAGATTCAGGAAACAGCTTATGATCTAGTTATGCTTTTCCTAGGCATTTGTTTGTAGATATAAAAATAGTAATTTGTAAAGATGTTTCAACCTCCGTTCATGTAGTAGTATTCATAATCATCAAAACTTGGAATCAACATAAATACTCTTCAATAGATGGCTAGTTAAATCAACTAGTATTTATACTAAACAATGAATATGACTGTCATTTAAAAAAGATGAAAGCATATCTTTAGTAACGACATAGATGAAATTTGAGGTAATTGTCCTAAGTGAAAGATAATTACTAGATCGTCTCACTCATAAATGGAATATAAATAACTCAATCAAATGAGCTTGGAAAAAAGTAACAAACAGATTTCTTGATGAAAAGTAACCAAACAAATTTCTTGGTGAAAAGTCTGATGGTTATAGATAAAAATTGATGTGTGTATTATAAAGTGAGTTCACTGGTGGTGGAATGGTGTTAAAAAAATTTGGTTGTGGGGTCGGTGAGGTGGCGCTAGAGGTAAGGTGTCTGCCTTGCAAGCACTAGCCAAGGAAGGACCGCAGTTTGATTCTCTGATGTCCCATATGGTCCCCCCCAAGCCAGGGACGATTTTTGAGCACTGAGCCAGGAGTAACCCCTGAGCATCAAACGGATGTGGCCCAAAAAACAAAACAAAACAAAACAAACAACAACAACAAAAAGTCTGGTGGTAATGTATTGAAGAAAATATATTTGATGAAATTCAGTAATATTGTAAACTACAGTCAATTAAAAAATGAGAAAATTTAATTCACGCCTTTTTCATCTAAAGAGTAAATATCAAAGTTACTGTCATTTGTGAGCATCATTTTATTAAATTAAGCACACACAACTGATCACTTTTTGCTGTTTAATTACATAAATGTTTTTTATTTTCTTTAAAATCTCTCATTCAAACAAGATCTTAGAGAAAATGCTTGTTTGAATGTGACAGATCAGGTTAGTTTCAAATCCAATATCTACTCTTCTCTTCTTTCTCATTAATGAAAACAAAACTTTATTTAGAGCAATAATATTACAAATTGAAAACAATAAATACTTAATTTTCCAATTTTGCTTGTACCTAGAGTTAAAAGCTGATACAGATTTAGCTTTTAGGAAATATAATATGATGTTTCAGAAAACACGAAATCTCTCCCTAAAAATGGAATCATGTGCTATATAACTTTTGCTCTTTCTCTTTCCTTCCAGTCTGCCTGATTTGTAGAATTAGTGACTGAAACTCTGGCTTAAGTATAGGAAGTGGGGACCACACTCAAGGTATGAACATAAAAAAACAACAGCAAGAAACATAGGTATCATGGATCCAATACTAAATTTCATACTTCTAGACTTTTATTTCTGTACACTCCCTGCCTTCCTCTTCCTTTCTTCCATGCCTTCCTCCCTCCATATGTCTCCTTTTTTCTTTCTT
>PVKC010030647.1:0-14766 GCA_004027635.1 Crocidura indochinensis
AAAGATATGATGAAAATAAATTAGAAATTACTCTAATATCAAAAAAAGCCTCTACAGTGTTTAAATAATATCCAAAGCATAGTCATTCATTATAGGAAGAGATGAATGTTCACTATTTATAAATGATACATTCTGGGAGCCGGGAGGTGGCGCAGGAGGTAAGGTGCCTGCTGCCTTGCCTAGGACGGACCACGGTTCGATCCCCCGGTTCCCATATGGTCCCCCGTGCCTGCCAGGAGTGACTTCTGAGCGCATAGCCAGGAGTAACCCCTGAGCGTCACTGGGTGTGGCCCAAAAACCAAAAAAAAATAAAATAAAAAAATAAATGATACATTCTAGGGTTGTTTGAGCAATAAATTAATAAAGAAGAACTCAAATGAACACACTGGAGAAAAAGTAATAACTCAATGATTTGAGTTCTGACATTGATGAAGGCAGTACAAAACATACAAAGCACAGGGCACTAACAACAGAAGGTTTGTCAATCAGAATGTCAACAGGACTCACGGCCAAGAAAACTCGAAGCACTCTGAAAATATATAGCCCAGTGCCAGAGAGATAGTACAGTGGGTAAGGCTTTCAAAGACCCAGGTTTGATACCAAGCTCTCCATATGGTGTCCTGAGGCCTACCAGAAGTGATCCCTAAACAGAGTAAGAGTAAGGGCCCAGGAGTAAGCCCTGAGTATTGTGAGGTGTGGCCCTAAAACCAAACCAAACAAACAAAACAGTGAAAATTCATAGTCCACACAGGAAATAAACTTGGGGATGGGGGAAATTTCCCCAAGTTAGAACGAACCCCTAAAAATCATTAAATACTACATAGCATTCCTAGGAAAGAGTTAGGACACTAAAATAAGTTTTCCTAATTATCAACAAAAAGATAAACAAATGTCAGTCAAATATTCTAGAAAATATACAATATCTGACTTCTCAGTGGAAAGCAAAATTTAAAATCGGTCATGTGAGTAGGTCAAGAAGATGATTAAGTACACTGTGGTCTTATACAATATAATGCCAGCTGTATCTCTGTAAAGCTGGGGACAAGTGGAACTGTAAGAAAATCATCTTTGTGGGGACTATGTGACCAAACTTGCATGTGGTAAAACCCTGATTTCTATCCTTGCTGCTGCAAATAAAGTAAAAATTTAAAAGGCAGAGGTTGAGATGTACTGAGTACATGATTGGCATATATGAGGTCCTGGAATCAAACAAATAACAGAATAATTAAATTCAGCAAGACTATGTAGTTCATATCATAACTATGTGAATCAATGAAGTAGAAAGCCTATCTAGAGTATAGGAAGGAGGGAGATTTGGGACTGTTGCACTGGTGAAGGGGGTTGTTCTTTACATGACTGAAACCCAACCACAATCATGTTTGTAATCAAGGTGTTTAAATAAAGATATTAATTGAAAATAAAAAGATTATGTAGTTCAAAATTCTCAGAAATAGTGTATCACAGAGGTGTCAATTAATACAAATACATTATCTCAGATCATGTAAGTGGTATTATACTACCTACTTCTTAAGCACAATTTTGATTTTTGGTTGTTGTTTTTTTATTTGTTTGCCTTTTGTCGATTGAAATATCAATTGTGCTTCATTTTCTCTAAAGTTGCTTTGGGTCCCACAAACTCTGTGCAAAGTCCCTTTATGTCAAGGGGGTTGCAATGAAGTGTTCCAAATCAGGCAAGGTTTGCCCTACTCAGACAATGCTTCAGAATTCTGAAAGAACCGTAAGTCAGGATCAAGGTGACGCATGTTCTTTATTCTGGGATTGACCAGGTAGTTCAATGAATACAGCCCCCAACAACAACAAAAAAAACAAAAGCAACTTACCTCCGCCTAGCAACAGAGAGACCCTGGATTGTCCGTGGCCTCTGCTATGAAGGTCCTCTGCTAAGAATCACAGACCACATCTCTTGGGGCTATAGACAAACCATCTTGTTCCCATTACGTTTCTCTTCAAGAACACATCTATTTTCCTTATTAATAAAGAATTACAACTGCAAAATATCCAATTGTCCGGGTAAGTCAACCTAGCTGGTTTCATTTTTCTACTGGTAGAATTTTAAGTTGGTGGAAGTATGGGGTTTTCACCTGTTCAAATGCTGTCAGTGTTCTTAAAAAACAAACAAACATGATTAGGCCCACAATTGTTTTTCAGACCTGTAAGCCTCCTTGGTTCTTATTCGCATTTGCTGTGGCCCCATCTCCTAGCTTTTATCTTCTGAATCTCCCCCTCTGGTTACCTTTATGTTGATAAGAGTTGGAGAGGAAAAAAAAAAAGCAATGTGAACAGCTAGCAAATACATTCTGAATTCCTTGCTACGCAGGAAATCTTTGGGGGATAGAAAAGAAAGACTCGGGCTCTAAACTTGACTTAGGCCAGCTGGTTATCATTTGGCCTGCCTGGAAACCCTTTAATCCCCAGCAACAAGCCACTCTCTATCCTCAGGGCAGCAAAGACGCTCAAGTGTAAAACAATGAACACTTAGTCCCTTGTTGATCTAGTCTTCTTGGAGGGATTCTGTTTGTTTCTCTAGCAAAGACGCTTTAAAAATCACATTACAGGAAAGAAAAAAAAAAAAACTAAACTAAAAGAGGTCATCTTCCATATAAAACTGCCAAAGGGGGCTGTGCTTAAAAGATTCAAAACAACAGTTGCAGCCCCACTCCTTAAACTCTTTATGGGACAGGTGTTTCAAAGACCACTCTGCATTGGTTTCAGGAACACTGGTGCTGAATGAAAATCAATAACGCTAGCCAACAGTGATCAATATTCCCACAACTGCAGCAGTACTATAAAGATGCCCACATCAGAAGAAACAACAGGCTCCGGGAAATGTGTGTTAACTCCCAACGGGAAGGTTTGCACCCCCAGGAAACATGTCATCGAATTAGGCTTCAGGAATCACAATCACTTAGCTGGCAAAGGAGTCTTCCTCTTATGTGGTCAGTAATATCTATATTAATTAGCCAGTCAATGAAACGCTAATTTACACAGATCAAGCTGAGCTGAGTTTGATCAGAAATCCCCCCATAAGCAGTGATTGCTTTTGATTTGTTGGATATGTTGTAAGCTTTTTTAAATGTTTTGATTAAAACAGGTTATGGAATAATAGGTACAAATAAGCGGAAGGATAAAACAAAGGGCTCTGAATCTTCATTCCTCATGACACCCACACCCTTGCCCTGGCCTTCCTGAAGATATGGGCAGACAGCACAAGGGCAGAAAGACCAGTGACATTCATCACATGAATGCAGAACAATTCCTACATGGCTCTTGTGTGCTTCTATCCCAGAGAAAGTAGATCTATCTCTGCTAGCTGCAATAACCCCCTCTATAATCACAGATGCCTGTAACTTTTTTGGGCCCAAGATTTGTTTTACTTCTTCTTGTTTTGTTCACTTTAGAATCCAACCTAGACAGCTTATACTACAAGGTAATAAATAGCAAAAGAATCACTGCTTACAATAATCATTTCCCAAAAATGTTTAGTATTATTACATTCTATGAAGACCTACTGGTTTCTTTTATTTTTCTTTCCATTTTGGGGTCACACCTAGCTAGTCACAGGACTTTCTCTTGACTCTGTGCTCAGAAATCACTCTTGCCTCCTTGCTTAGGGAACCATATGAGGTACTAGAGATGAAACTGGGGCTGACTACAGGCAAAGCAAGTGCCTTACCCCCTGTACTATCTCTCTGGCCCTGATTTCCTTATAAAAATAACTTAATATATCAGTGGCAATCTTTGTCAGCTTTTAAAGCTATCGCCTATTTTCAAGACTGTCATTAAATATTAAGATTAAGAGGTTAAATAATTTGTCCAAGATTATAAATCCTAATTGATGAAAAATGTAGGAAATAAATGTGTCTGACACTGAGAGAAATGCCCATGTTTTTCGATTAAAATCATAGTCTGATAAGGGAGTAAACATGAACAGCTTTATAAAGACAAGTCAGTTTAAACCCAAAGGACATTGAGGGAGGAAAGTAAAGGAGAAAGCTTATGACTGATTAGATAAAGCCCACCAATCTTATGGTGACTAGCCCACTTTACTCTGTACTGATTTAAATGTCAAATTTATCTTTTAAAATGCCTTCACAGAAATAACTAAAATTTGACCCCAAACCTGGCCTAGCAAGTTGACAAAATTAACTATCACATATGCCTATATCCATCCAACGAGCATTTTTGGGGGGACTGAGTTTTTGGGACACACCCTGTGGTACTCAGGGGTTACTCCTGGCTCTGCACTCAGAAATCACTCCTAGCAGGCTCAGAGGACCATATGAGATAACAGGGATCTAATCCGGACCTGTCCAGGATCTGCCAAATACAAGGCATATGCCCTACCACTGTGCTATTACTCTGGCCCCCCAAAAAAGCTTTTGTTTGATGCTACACAGTGCAAAATGCAGTAATAATAAGTTTTACTTATACAGAAATATTTGCTTTATAATAATGGCTTTATTCCCTACATATTGTGTTGGGAACTACAATGATTTGGTAAACAACTTTTGCAGATTTCTTAAAGCACTGTCATCTTTCCATAAATTAACTAGCTAATGTTTTTAAGAACAATATTCTTATCATATTAATAAGAAAAATCTTTGTGTATATTTTAATTTACAAACAATAATGTGCTAGTTTGAATATTGATACACGAAACAGAAATACTTTACCTTCTTGCCATTATGGCACTAAGCCAAGGCCTGATTTGGGGAGTCTTTATTTATCATTCTTTTGAAAATAATTGCCTCAAGGTAATTAATATTTAGAGCTATGGAGAGCACAAAAATGTTCCTGGGCAGAAAAGGCAAGAAATAGAAGAGACTACTTTTTAAATAAGAGACTATTATTTTTAATGTATAGTCACCCACACGGTGGCTGCACTTTATTTTGTTCTTTATACTCCCCATGTTAGGAAGTTATTAACTTGTACCCTGGGGAGAGTGACCACCAATAATATCCATGGGACAGACAAGTGAAATCAGATAAAACATTTTGACATTAGATCCTAACATTTTTAATCAAGCATCAAAGGTAAGAATGTTTTCTCCACCTTAATTTTCATATGTGTGAAAATTACAGAAGAAGCCACTGGCTACATAAATTAATGCCAATAAGAACCATTTATATTTGTTTTTTTCAGACCCTACATTAAAGCCAACCCATGTTCACATTGTTAAAGTAGCTACTCTCCTTTCTTTCATATTTTCTGGTGGATTCCTTTGGAGAGTAATACTTACTTTATTTCAACTTAGAATATCTAACCAAAGCCCACACTATGGTTTTTTTCACCAAAGTTTACTAAATGTTTTAATTTGGGAGGGTGTAAGGGGCCACGCCTGACTATGTTCAAGGGCTTCCTCCTGATTCTCTATGCTCAGTGACCATTCTTGACAGTGTTCAGAGAGCCATATGCAGTGTTGGGGATTTGGCAAGGGTCTGTTGCAGACAAGGTAAGTACATTATGGATTTTACTATCTCTACAGCCACAGAATTTTGCTGAATGACAAAAACAATACTGGGCACCAGTTTTCACCAAAGAAATTACTTTTCCTCGTTAACTATAAAGCCTATATCCATTTCCCTGAACTTTTGATTCCCGGCTTTGTGACAAACTGTTTCCTGAGACTCTGGACACTGGCTGAAACAGAGACAGAATTGCATTGTTAGGAAGAACCAGAGGGTTGAAATTCCTGGAAGATTTAGAAGAGCCCTAGAGAGACACTGCACCAAGATTAGTGATGGTCATTTGACTGCCTGGATGCAGCCTTGATGGAAGGATTCAGGACTGGCACCGCAAAGATCCCTTATTCCTTCTGTGCCCACCAGGATCTCCTGGGTTTGTAGAGTTTGCTAAAAGAAACCCTGAACTTCTCCAAAGACTTTGATTCCCCTCAGTCACATTAACGGGTAATAGCAGAGAAAGGAATAAAGGATAAAAACAGCAATGAGACATCATAACAGTGAGAAAGGCACATGCATCACAAAGAATAAAAACCATAATTGGCATGTACATTTGGGAATGTTGCCTGGTTCAACCTCTTTGAAAAACTATATGTACACTTCTATTTTTTTTACATGAAACGTGTACACATTGAGCTAACTTTCTTCTTTTTTTTTTGTAGTTTCATATTTTTCTTTTTTTTAATAATATTTTTTATTTAACCACCTCGGTTACAAACATGATTGTGGTTGGGTTTCAGTCATATAAGAGGACACTCCCCATCACCAGTGCAACATTCCCACCACCAATGGCCCAAATATCCCTTCTCCCCACCCCATCCCCGCCTGTACTCTAGACAGGTTTTCTATTTCCCTCATCCATTCTCATTGTTAGGAGAGGTCACAATGTAATTATTTCTCTAACTAAACTCATCACTCTTTGTGGTGAGGTTCATGAAGTGGGCTGTAACTTCCAGCCTTCCTCTTTTTTGTCTCTGAAAATTATTGCAAGAATGTCTTTCATTTTTCTTAAAACCCATAGATGAGTGAGAACATTATACGCCTTTCTCTTTCTCTCTCTGACTTATTTCACTCAGCATAATAGATCCCATGTACATCCATATATAGGAAAATTTCATAAAAAAAAGAAAATTTCATGATTTCATCTCTCCTGATGACTGCATAATATTCCATTGTGTATATATACCACAGTTTCTTTAGCCATTCATCTGTTGAAGGGCATCTTGGTTGTTTCCAGAGTCTTGTTATGGTAAATAGTGCTGCAATAAATATAGGTGTAAGGAAGGGATCTTTGTATTCCTAGGGTATATCCCTAGGAGTGGTATAGCTGGGTCGTATGGGAGCTCAATTTCCAGTTTATAAAGGAATCTCCATATCACTTTCGCTTTCCAAAAAGGTTCAGCTAGATGACATTCCCGTCAGCAGTGGATAAGAGTTCCTTTCTCTCCGCATCCTCACCAGCACTGTTTGTTCTCATTCTTTGTGATGTATGCCAATCTCAAAAAAAATCAACACTAAGAATTAAGCTTCCATAATACCTAGGTGTTCCATTTCTTAACATCTGTACTCAATAGCCAAAAACTCTATTCAAAAAAGACATCTAGCACTGTGTTTGCTGTAACACTAATTATAGGATTTCCAAGTGGAATAGCCCCAGTGACCAAGAGCAGATGAATGGATCAGAAAACTGTAGTATATAGAGATAAAAACTACTCTAAGGAAAGATAAACTCACTGCTTATGGATGGTTCTGGGGAGAAGATGCTGAAAGTACAACTGCTGAACGAAGTCAGTCAGGAGAGGGACAAACAGGATGATGATCTCTCATAACTGGGCTACAAAGAAACATAGTGATAGAATGACCAATGGCCAAAGACAACGGAACCTGAGAACAGATCCATAGAACTAAGCTTCCCCAGGGCTGGGCACAGAGAAGTGGTTGATTATAATGAAGGCAAGCAAGCATTCTGGTATTGAAACATTGTGAGCATTAAACCCTATCAGCAACAGGATTACAAATGCTGGCACCTCAAATAAAATACAAGCAAACTTTAAAAAAAAAATCTAAGTCAATCCTGTGAAGGGGAACATGGTGCAGACCACAGAAGTTCCCATGCAGAGCTGCTAGTAGGAAGCTCTTGGTGATGGAGCAGCAAACTGACTTCCCTTCTGTGTGAAAGGTCAGAGCCAACCAGAGAAGTTCACCTGAGTCTTGTATCCCAGCCCCTCCCCTGGACAGGGCTGACTGTTCCAGTGGCTGGACTCCAGTTCTCCAGAGGTTGGGCTGTTAATATATGGCCCAAGCCAGCACCATAAATCACAGAGCTCAAGACCCAGTGGTAAACCAGAGCATTCTTTATCAGGAAAGGGCTCCCGGGGGCAGGGCAGAGACCAGAGCTCTCTCTGGGCTAGGCTAATTGTTTCCAATACCTTTGGAGCAAAAACTTCTTATTGCCGTGTGCACTGCCAGACAAGATCTGGCTTCTACCTGCCTTTTCCTCTACTCTTGTCTCCCACCACCTGCTTGTGCCAGTTACACTGACCTTCTCTCTCTCTTTCTCTCTCTTCTCTCTCTCTTTTTTTCTCTCTCTCCTCTCTCCCCCAGGCCTGCTGCTCTTCCTGCCTACACAGCCTTCCCCATAACCCTCACATAGCTGCCTGCTAAAAGCCCAATAAAATGCTTCATCTCCACAGAGGCTTCCCCTCATCACACTGGTTGAGACAGAGGCTACCTGTCTCTAACACATATGCACTCAGCATGGGTAGTCACATAGCAACAAACAGTATACACATTCATGCACATAAGTATGCTAGACACATGTGCACAGATCATATATGTACACACAGACACGCACATATCTACACTGTATACCGCACAGAAAAACATGTGTGCATAGTGTGTGATGGAAACAGCATACACACAAGCATACAGCACATACCTATGTTGCCTATGTGTATACAGAAACACACATGCATACAGCCTGCACACAAGTGCATGCCTGTTGCACACACATATACAAACATCATACCCCATCATATTCTTTATAGTACTTTTTAGACCTGTAGTACTTTTTAGGATCTATATTACTGATTATCAGTTAGTTTACTGTTTCTCTGTTTCTTACTATAGAGTGTTACGAGGTCCATCTTAGTCTCCACACCAAGCTGTGCTCAGGATTATTTCTAGCTTTGACGTCAGGGATCATTCTTGGTGGGGCTCAGGGGACATTTGGATGTCAATGATCAAACCTGAGTTGGACCAGTGCAGGTAAGTTACAACACATTTCTGTGTCTATATCTCTTTTACAACAAGCACACTTTCAAAGCCACAAATATTTCACAACCTACTAGAATTTAGGTGTAGGCTGTAGTAACTGCACTGGTTTTAGATCAAGCATTCTCTGGGACAGAGCAATAGGACAGCAACAGGAGACATGCTTTGCATGTGTCCAACTCAGGTTTGATCTCTGGCATCCGAATGGTCCCCTGAACCCCACCAAGAATGATCCACCCTGACGTCAACACCAGAAATAATCCTGAGCACAGCTTGGTTCCCTTCCCCAAACAAAACAAAAGAAAGCAAAAAAAGAGCCTCTTTTTTCCTTAGAGAACAAATCTAGATGGAGGAAACTATTATCGGGAGATTATAAAATGCAGTCAAATTAAGAAATTGTGTTTTCCCTATGAGAACTGTTAATTCAGGCTTATTATTAGGATTCGATTATGACTTTGGTTTGGGGGCCCACATCCAGTAGTGCTCAGGAGCTACTCCTAGCTCTTTACTCAGGGTTCATTCCTGGCAATCTTAGGAGACCATCTGTGGTGCTGGAGAATTCAGTTGGGGCCAGCCACATAAAAGGCAAGTTCTTTATTGCCCATATTTTCTCTCCAGTTCCCAGGCTAATTATTTTTCTGGCCTTACATTACAATGCAAAAAAGTAGTGCCAGGATGCCAAGATAGACTCAGGAGAGTAAAGGTGAATCTCTTTTTACTTCCATGCTCAAGAATCTGAGTTTCTGTTCCATACTGCTTGATAAACCATGTGCACTGAGTGGGGTATGGAGCTCCAGGGTAGGGCACATGCTGTGTAGGGGCCAGAGGACCGGGGGTTGATACCAAAAACAACAACAAAAAGGTACACACAAATTATTGGACTACAAAAAGAAATCATCAATCTAGCTATGAAAGATATGAGCAAATCAAATCTTAAATAGTAAAAGCCAATGTGAAAGGTTCACAGACTGTACCTTTCCTACTAGATGGTATTTGGGAAAAGGCACAGTTATTGAAACTAAATAGACCTGTGACTATCAGGGCTTGGTGTGAGGGCAGGAGGGTAGTGGGACATATTGATGAATAGATAGAGCTCAAGGCAGTGAAATTGCTTCATGCAACAGAGTAATCATGGCTCCATGTCATTATCCATTTGGTAAACCCACAGATCATACAACACCGAGAGTGGTCCCAAGTATAAGCAATAGGCTCAGTCATATTGTACCAATGTCAGTTCATGCACTGTAGTAAATGTGTCATATATGGCACAGTTGGCAAGATGCCAACTGGGGCAACTAGACAGGGGCAGAGAAGAGGCAGCAAATGCCAACTCTCTGCATTTTCCCCTCAATTTTTTTAATAAAGCCTAAATAGCTCTCCAAAATAAAGCCTACTAATTAAAAGGAGGGAGGAGAACGAGTCGCATTTCTTTTTATGGAAATTTGAGAGGCCATTTCCTCAACTCTAAATGCATCAAAACACAGCCTTGCCCATTCTGAGCTAATTACAACCTGTTTCCCCATCACATCTCTAGAGTCCGTGTACCAGATGGTGAAGTGTATGTCTGAAGGACTAAAATATGCTCCTTTATTCAAGAATAATGGCCACCTCACAGCACACACATATTCACACACAAACATGTAACAGACACCCCACCACACAGACAGACACAAAGATACATACAAGAAGGAGTGAAATGCTCAGAACAGTGTTCAGAGCATAGGTAAAAAGTGAAAGCAAATCCAGGGGCCGGGCAGTGGCACTGGAGGTAAGGTGCCTGCCTTCCTTGCGCTTGCCTAGGACAGACCGCAGTTCGATCCCCCGGTTCCCCATATGGTCCCCCGTGCCTGCCAGGAGTGACTTCTGAGCGAATAGCCAGGAGTAACCCCTGAGCGTCACTGGGTGTGGCCCAAAAACAAAACAAAACAAAAGTGAAAGCAAATCCTCAGGTACTAACAGGAACCAAGGGGACTCCTAAAGGCCCCTCCCAAATGGGAGAAACTATTCACCCAATACCTGTATGATAAAGCACTAGTAGAGCTTAATAGGAATTAAAATAATATAACCCTATCAAAAAATAAGAAGAGATAAAAAGAAACTTTCTCAAAGAAGAAATACAGATGGCCAAAAATTACATGAAAAAAAAATGCTCCACGTTACTGGTCATCAAGGAGATGCAAACCAAAATAACAATGAGATATCATCTCAGACCACAGAGACTAGTACACACCAAAAAGAACAAGAACAACCAGTGCTGGCACAGATGAGGGGAGCAAGGGACTCTCATTCACTACACTTGGGAATAGTTACTGGGTCAGCCTTTTCGGAAAACGATATGGACATTCCTCAAAAACTAGAAGTTAAATTTCCATATGGTCCAGCAATACAACTCCTAGGGATATAACCGAGGGACCCAAAAACACAAAGCATAAAAGTCCTCTGTATCCTTATGATCATTGCAGCACTATTCACAATAGCCAGAATCTAGAAACAACCCAAGTGCCTGATAGAAAGTTGGTAAATCTACACAATGGAATATTATGCATCTGTGAGAGAAAAATGAAATAATGAAACTTGCTTATCTATGGATATATATGGGAGTAGTATGCTGAGTAAAATGAATTAGAAGGAGAAGGATAGATATAGAATGATTACACTCATTGTGGGGTATAAAAATAAAGTATGGTAATAATAACCAAAGACAATAGAAATGAGGGCTAGGAGGACTAATGCATGATAGGAGGCTTGCCACAAGAAAGGGGTATATTTAGGACACAGAAGGGGCCACTATGAGAATGAAAATGAGTTGAAAATGATCATTCTGGACAAAAACTGGGTGCTAAAAGGAGAGAAAGGGATATACATGATACCCCTTCAGTAACAATATTGAAAGACCAGTGTCTAAAAGTTAAAAAAAAAAAAAAAAAGGTGGGGGAGAAGGAGGAATGGAGGGAGAGAAGAAAGATGAAAAATGTTTGCCACAAAACAGGCAAGTGGGGGGGGCAGAGTGGTGGCACAGCGGTATGGCATTTGCTTTGCACAAGGCTGATCCAGGACAGACCTCGGTTTGATCCCCAGCGTCCCATGTGGTCCCTCAAGCCAGGAGCGATTTCTGAGTGAATAGCCAGAAGTAACCCCTGAGCATCATCAGGGTGCCCTCCCACCCCCACCAAAAAAAGAAAAGAAAAGAAAAAGAAACAGCAAGGGAGAGGGCAGGAGGAGAGCAGGCAGGAAACTGAGGACAGTGTGGTGGGAAATGTGAACTGGCGAAGTAAGTGATGGGTACTAGACATAGCATGACTGAAACTCAATCATAAACAGCTTTGTAACTGTGTATCTTATGGTGACTCAAAGAATGTATTTAAATTTTTTTCAATAATCCTGCTCCCCACCCCAAAAAAGTGATCATCTCTCAGGATCCTAGGGAAATCATCTCTCTTTCTAGGGAAAGCTGTAGAGAAAGATAGGAGATGTTTGGAATCCATTCACACTGGCAGAATCAATAGAAACATTTGTATATAAATAATTGGGAGATGCCAGATATGTAATTGTTACAGGCTGGTGTTTCTGCCAGGGCCAAACATTGTCCCCAGCCCCACCCTGTCAGCAAAAGGACCACTCGGGAGAAGGCCTGAGATGGGAGGGAATGTCTAGAGGCCAATCAGATGTCCCAGCTAGGAAGGTCGAAGGGAGACGTCTCTAGGTTCCAAGTCCCAGAGAACCGGATTGGGTTTGGGAGGGATGATGGTTTGCCCCAGTCTTTGCCCCGGAGTTGAAGCAGGGGAGTCTTTTCTCCCTTCTGCACCAGCTCTTCATTCCCCACTAGCAAGCCAGGGACAGTGAGTAGGAGACAATGACAGCAGTACCCCAGTTTGTAGGTTTAATGCTCTTTCTGTCTCTATAAAATCATCCGTAATTTGTTTACGACTTCCAAAATTCAACAGTAATGTGCAGATGCAATTCCGTTTATGTTAATATGCGCTTTCTTCCCTCATATCATAATCTGAATAAAAATTAGGCAAGAACTATGTTTTGAAAATATATAGATGTGAAGTTACTGGGAGGAAAAGAAAAAACAAACCTTCAAATGCACCATCCTATCAGCCACACTTTTTTTTAACTTAATAACTTAAGTGAACTGTTAGTGAAATTACAACCTGCTTGTGACACAATAAATTTACAACAAAATTCATTCCATAAATTATTCAATTCCGTGACTGCAGTCAAGGAGAGAAATATCACCAGGAGCAGGTGATTAGCATGTGAAAGGAAAAACCCATCTCCCTACCAAAACCATCACTGTCAAAGCCCCGATTGGAGTTTTGTAAAAATTACCATTAAGAACACACATTTAAGTCTTTGTAGTTCCTATAAAAGGGCTAAGTATTTGATTTACATTAGATTCATTTGTTCTTTCTTCAACTGTCTCTTTCTCCTACCAACCATAACTGCTTCAATAAATGCTTGCTCAATCAAGTGTGCATTAAAACAAAAGAATTTAACTTCAATAAAAGTGATGAATCAGGGCCAGAAGTTAACTTTTCCTTCCTCTGTGTATCTTGCCAGCAGGTAAGCAAAGCAGAAATTTACATTTGATGCTTCCCAAGAGAATAGTATAGCTTTCTATTGTGTGGTTGGTTTGTATTTGTAGACTCTTGCATAAATCACTGGAGGCCAGAGATGCATGGCAAAGAGGTTTCAACCAAATTACATTTGTGGACATTTTCTAGGGGTAACATATCTCTGTAAATGAGACTTAATCTTCCTCAGACTCAATGCACAAAAGATGGTACTAGTAGATGAAAAAAGAGTTTCGGGATCATTATGGTTTCCTGAAATCTGGGACACAAATCCCTAGCTGTTGGATTTTCGGCCAACTCTTGAACGTATTGTTTACTCTACATGGTAACTGTTTTTTTTTTTTTAACAAATCAAGAGTGAATGTTATCACTTTGGGGGGAGCAGGAGATAGAACACTATATACAAAGCATTTGAACTAGCCCTTTAAGCCCACTCCCTAGCTATTGTTTTACTCTTTCAAGAAAATTTAAATGGGGGTTGAGCGAGGAGATAAAAGGCTAGAGAATTAGGGCCAGAACAGTGGGTAGGGTATTTGCCTTGCCTGCAGTCTTTCCAGGTTCAATCCCCAACTCCCCAAACTCCACAATCTCTGAGTAAAGTGCCAGGAGTAAATCCTGAGCTCCGTGTCTTTTGGGCCGGAGTTGTGGATAAGACAGACTCTGCTGGGCCCCTGAAGCTCGGCAGACATTTGGGGGCTTCCCCCAGCTTGCTTCAACTTGGGAACTTTGATCTTCTTTGGCCTTCATCCCCTGCCAGCTTGCCTCGGCTGAGGTGAGTCCTTCCGGGTCGTAGTTGCAGATAAAGCTGACTCTGCTGGGCTCCTTAATCCCACCTAAAAGTGGTCGAAGCAGTGGAGCGCAGCCGCGCACTCCACCTAGCCAATGAATACCACTACAGCACGTAGAAAAACCCACTGCACAAGCGTGACAACGGTGAAACTACGCAGAGCAACATCCCCATAGAGAATGAAGATGGAAACTCTGATGATCCAACAATGGCCAACAACCTAAGCAGTCTTTCAGAAATGGAGTTTAGAGAAGAAATAGTGAAGATGCTCACAGAACTCAAAGAAAGTATAGATCAGAACACTAATAAAAATCAAGAGACTATAAAGATAGAAATCAGAAAACTCCAAACTGAAATATCAGGTGAAATAACAGGTTTGAAAAACTCAGTAGACAAATTGAAGAACACAATGGATGAGCTTCACAACAGGTTAACAGCAGCTAAGAATAGAATTGGTGCGCTGGAATATGAGATGCGTAACAACTTCATACAGCAGAATAGATTGGAAATAACCCTTAAATCAAATGAGCAGACAATGGAAAAATTACTCAAAGAATATGAGCAGATGAAAATAGAAGTCTTTGATAAGCTCAACAGAAACAACTTTAGAATCATTGGAGTCCCAGAGACCCAAGAAGAAAA
>PVKC010030648.1:0-14763 GCA_004027635.1 Crocidura indochinensis
ATTATGCTGAGTGAAATAAGTCAGAGGGAGAGAGATAGATGCAGAATAGTCTCACTTATCTATGGGTTTTAGGGAAAATATAAGTCATTTTTGTAACAATCCTCAGAATGAGGGAACTGAAAAGACTGTATGGAGTACAGGTGGGGGTGGGTTGGGAGGGAGGGAGTTTTGGGGCACTGGTGGCGGGAAAGTTGCATTAGTGAAGGGGGTGCTTAAAAAAGAAGTTAAAGAAAAAAATCAAAAAAAAAAGAAAATGAAAAAAAAAATAAGGCCTCCCAATTCTTATCACAGGCTGAGTTCTTTACACTGACTGTATAGAAAGAGGAGGTACACCTCAACCCAGACCCTTGCCGGGTCTGTATTGTGAATCTGGAAAAAAATAAATAAAAGTTCTGTGAACATATAATATCTGACATTAAGACTTTCAAAAATATTTCCATTTAATAAAGATTGGAGGATACTCTGAACAAAAAAAAAAGAAAGAAAAAAAAAGAAACTATATCAAAGTAAAACATTTTTGTAAGGAAAAAAAAAGAAACACACATTAAAACTAAAAGACAGCTAGCTATTTGGGAGAAAACATTTTGACTCAACAAATCAGAAAAAAAGTACATTGATATATCATATAAAAAGATATGCAAAGTACTCACAAAGTTTTAAAACCCACTGTGAAAGAGATCGAATGTTTCAAATACAGGCAGGGGGTGAAGGAGGTGGGTGTTGGAGGGCATTGGCGGTGGGAAGGTTGCACTGGTGAAGGGGGTATACTTTTTATGACAGAAATTCAACTATAAGCATCTTTTTAACCATAGTGCTTAAATAAATATTATATGTATAATGGAGATAATTAATGAATAGACATCTCTCTGAGAAAGATCAAGAGATGCCCAACAAGTACACATACAAAAAAATTACTCATCATCAATTAGCATTAGGAAAGTCCAAATCAAGAAGATATTGAGATAACATCTACACACTCAGAACTGCAAATATAAAAAAAAAATTACTGGGGATAGTTCGTGGGCATGGAAGAATGAGGTAAAAACAAAAAACAAAAAACAAAAAAAGGAATGCTGGACAAATTTTTTTCTGCTCCAGCCTCTACAGGAAACAGTATGGAGGGTCTCAAGAAAGGTTTTATATAATCCATCAAAGGGATGTATGCACACTGCTTTTCATTGCAGTAGTCAATAAAACAGCTAAGAGTTGGAATAAAACTAAATGTACAACAACATCTGAGTGTATCATGAAGATCTGGTACATATCCTACATAGCTGTAAAAATAAAGCAATAATACTATTTTCTGCAACTTGAAAGTAACTAGATATTATATTAAGTGCAGTAAACTAGAAGAAGATAAATACAAGATGATATCACTTATGTTTTACTTATAATAACTACCTGGATGAATAAAATTGTTTGTTTGCTTGTTTGCTTTCTTGCTTGCTTGCTTGCTTGTTTGGGGACTAGACCCAGAGGCTCTCAGGGGTTACTCCTGGCTTTCCACTAAGACATTACTTGTGGCAGTCTCAGGGGACCATATTGGAGGGTGTTTTTCAAACCCTAGGCTCCAGCCTCAGAAATAAAATGGCTTGAATAATGGTGTTGAGAACAGTCTAGGCCCCAAAATATAGTGAGAAGGAAATGAAAATAAGTAGAAAAAAGGAAAGACAACATATGAAATGACTAGGGAGAGGAGATATGAGGTCACAGGTGCATTTACTGATGGTAAGAAGGAGAGAAATAAATCTCCAAATCAGAGACAAAAATACTGAAATCATGAATCAGTCAACAATAACCAAACTCAAAAAGGTGTCTGTTATGATGTCAGACTGTGGCATGGGGTTGTGACTTGAAATGATCTCTGGGAAAATTGCTGGAAGAATGTTGACACTGGTGGTGGAACTGGTCTGAAAACAGTGTAACATATTTTGTGACCCACCATTCAGTGCATATGTGTTGAGTAGAGTAAATACTTCTTGGTCTTTTTGTTTCCCTGATAAATAAGTAGTATCCCTCCGTGTCTCTAATTACTTTCTTGAGGTTGAATGAAATTGGATCTGACATAAGTATGTCCCAGCTTATCTTTTGATTTTTCATGGCTTATATAATTGTTTTCCATTCTTTTATTCTGAGCTTGTGTTTATCCTGAGATTTTAGATGTGTTTCCTATAAATAGAAAGTAGATAGGCTTTGTTTCTTCATCCAACCCTCAACTCTACTTTTTAATGTGAGAGTTTAGTCCACTGACATTCAAGGAAACTGTTTTTCGATTATTGTAGGTAGGGTTGTTTCTTCTACAATTGGTTATTTAGTTAACAGAAGTGAACATTCATTAATTGACTTAAAGTTTTGGTTATCAAGAATGTTGCAAATTCTTTTCTGTCTGGGAATGTTTTTATCCCTCCCCTCCACATAAATTAAAGTTTTGCTTTGCTGTGGACTCTAGGCTGAATTTATCTTTCATTCAACAATAAATTTCTTTTTTTTAAGTCTTTTTTTTTTTTTTTTTGGTTTTTGGGTCACACCCGGCAGTGCTCAGGGATTACTCCTGGCTCCATGCTCAGAAATTGCTCCTGGCAGGCACGGGGGACCATATGAGGCACAGGGATTTGAACCGATGACCTTTTGCATGAAAGGCGAACGCCTTACCTCCATGCTATCTCCCAGGCCCTAACAATAAATTTCTATGAACCAAAGCACACAAATGTGTATGTGAAAAACAAACAAATAGAAACAACAACAAAAATCTTCAGAATAGCATTAAAAATAAATTTACAAACAAAAGGGTTTTATCCTTTCATAAAGCCATCATGACTTCCAATATAATGCCCAGAGCCAATATAATGCCAACAGTGACCCTTGAGTGGAGAGCCAAGGACAAAACCAGAACATCACAAGTGAAAAAAATTCAATTCCCCAATTAGTTTCTTTTTCCTAATCAACCCAAAATGTTGGAATCTTTGAACCATTTTTGATATTCTATTCCTTATGCCCAGAAGAATGACATGAGAAAAAAAACCAATGAAGAAATGAAATAGAAATTATGTTAGCTCATCAATGACTGCCTAACTAGAGCTTATTTAGACATATATTACGTAAATAAAATTTCCAGTGAAAAATTTCTTATTGAGCATAACTTTTTATCTATAAAAACAAGTTTCCATAAATAGAAATAAATTAACTTCACACTGAAGCAAAAAGTTATTTCAAAGTATAATAGAAAACACATTAGAATTATTTCTAGCCTAATTGAGAATTTTAAATGACAAAGATAATTTTTATGTTTGAGTTGGCTATTTTGTAATTTTAAATACTATATAGGACTTCAAAGTTCACAGAACCAACTTGTTTATAGATAATGTGATACTTTTAAAAAACATTGTTCTTACTCTTGAGAGCAACATGGATAGAGTATGATACATGAGCATTTATGTCAAAGCATCATTTAACACGGAATGTCATGCTATGATAGAAGTAAAAATATGAAGAAAATAAAGCTTTTACTTATAACAACAGTGAGAGTCTAAATGATACTTAAGAAGGATAGCTCCTGACCATATATCAGTGCAAGACATAATAAAGTTTTGCCTGACAAAACTCACTGGGGAAACTGCCCTCTCAACATGAGATTTGGTGCACAACTAATGTATTGTAGTCTTTGCTGAGTTGCTGAGCTATTTACTCATAGATTCAGATTGATAGTACCTTTTACAGATCTTTCTAATATAAAGGCAGAACCAGTGACTTTCTTTGCCTTTTGTCTATTTATTCACACTGTGAATATTTCTATTATATAGACTATGTAGTCACACATGGTTGTTCATTTCTTTCATAGAATAAACTTCAGTCCTATATTCACACATTCTAATATATAAATAAAATGAAGAGGTAGTACATGAAACATAGATAATTTCTAACCTCATATTTATTTTCTTGATATGTTCTCTTTAGTTTTGCATTCTATTAATTTTATTTAATATTTACTCTGTAATGTGTTATAATGTTCATAATCTCTCATTTAGTCATTGAATTGTTTTTTTTTGTTGTTGTTGTTGTTTTGTTTGTTTTTCGGCCACACCTGGGGAAGCTTGAGAGTTACTCCTGGCTAGGTGCTCAGAAATCACTCCTGGCTTGGGGATCCATACTGGACTCTGGTGGATAGAAAACCTGTCTGTCCTAGATTAGCCGGGCAAGGCAGATGCCTTACCACTTGAGCCACTGTTCCAGTCCCTTAAATCATTGAATTGTATAGTACATTTCTATTATTGTTGATGTTATCATTTATTTATTTTTGACTTTGGGTCACACCCAGTTGTTTTTAGGACTTACTACTGGCTCTGTATTCTATGATGACTTCTAGATCATTGGACAAATCAGATGATTTGACAGACAAACCCTTGTTGGCTAAATGCAAGGTAGGCATCCTAATTGCTCAATTATTACTCTGTCCTGTTAATACATTTATTTTTAGTTCTGATTGACTGTAGACCTTTATTTTTTATTGAACCATCTATATATAAGGCAGCTAGTAATATAGAATTTTGTTTAATATTTTTGACTAGAAGAAAAAATCCTGGTATCTAGTCTGACAATGTCAGTTTCATTCATTTCAATTAGAAAAATTCAAGTTAATCACAAACTTGAATTTCACTATATGTATTCATAATTTAAATTTTAATGAATAGTACTACCATGAGATAGAATTGCAAGGTTGTTCATATGAGTTCCAGACAAACAATATCCAACACCATTTACCAGTGCACATCATTAATGTCCCAAGTTTCCATTCCCCTTCTCCACTGTTTGATTTTGTAGCACACTAATCTTCCTTTCTTCTTTCTTTCTTTCTTTCTTTCTTTCTTTCTTTCTTTCTTTTTTTCTTTCTTTCTTTCTTTCTTTCTTTCTTTCTTTCTTCCTTTCTTTCTTTCTTTCTTTCTTTCTTTTTTCTCTTTCGTTCTTCTCTTTCTTTCTTCTCTTTCTTTATTTTCCTTTTTCTTTCTTTTTCTCTCTTTTCTTTTCCTTTCTTTTTTCTGTTTCTCATTCTTTCTTTCTTCCTTTCTTTTCCTTTCTTTCTTTCTCTCTTTCTCTTTCTTTTTCTTCATTCTTTCTTTTTTCTCTTTATCATTCTTTCTTCTTCCTTTCTTTTTTCTCTCTTCTTCCTTTCTTTTTCTTTCTTTCTCTCTTTCTCTCTTGCTTGCTTGCTTTCTTCTTTCCTTTATTTCTTGCTTCCTTTCTTGCTTGCTTGCTTTCTTCCTTTCTTTCTTGATCTTCTTCTTGTCCTCCCTTTTTTCTTCATCTTTCTTCTTCATATTGATCTTATCTCTCACTCTCTTTTTCTTATTTTAGACATTGTGCTTTGCAAAGTTTTTAGGTGTTGTTGTTGTTATTGTTGTTTTGGGCCACATCCGGTGACACTCAGGGTTACTCCTGGCTATGATCTCAGAAATAGCTCTTGATTTGGGGGATGATATGGGATGCCAGGGTATCGAACCGCAGTCTGTCTTAGGTCAGCCTTGTACAAGTCAAATACCCTACCACTGTGCCACTGCCCTGGCCCCAATTTGCAAAGTTTTTAGTGAAGGAGTCTCAGTTTATCTCCTATAAGCAGACACCTTCTGTCCAGAGTAATCATTTTTAATTTTCTTTATAAAAGTGATCCCTTTTCTGTCCTAAATCCACTCACCGTCTATTTGTTGTAAGCTTCCTACCATTGACTTGTCTTCCTGAGAATCATTACTGTTACCTCTAGGTGTTATTACTGTAGCATCTTTTACTTTTAATACCACAAGTGAATGTGATCGTTAAATGTAAATTCTTTACCTCTGACTTATATTGCTTAGAATAATATTTGCCATATCCATCCATGTATAAGCAAATTTAAATTTATTTTTTTATTGAAGTGATTCTGAATTGGTAGTTGTTGAATTTTTTTTTTTTGGTTTTGTTATGTTTTGGGGCCATGACCAAGAGTTCTCTGTGTATAACTGACTCTGCAATCTCGAATCACTCCTTGCAGTACATATGGGGTAAGAAAAAATGGGATGCCAAGATCAAAGATGTCTTGATCATTTCCAAGTTAAGAAGCCTATTTATTACCTGAAGTATCTCTCTTGCCCTGAAATTCTGGATCCTAGTACTAAATATAATTTCAAGTTACAATTGTAAAACTTGATAAAATAATTACTACTTAAAAAATCTCTTCACCACTCTCCATAAATTACTTTCCCACTATTGATTGATCCTCCTTGGTCTTTCATAAATACCTCCGTGTGTGATCTGAATTCAAAAAAACAGGTAAAAAGACATACATAAATACATTATATAATTTTATTGTTTTAGTTTATTTACTTAGATCTCTTCCTTATAAATTCAGTTGTACTGAAAATAATTTTTATATTTTGAGCATTTTAAAATTATCTGTTGCACTGCCTCATATCAAATTAGTTAATTTTGATTCTTACATTATAATTGTGTCTAATGATATATTTTGGCTACTATTTAATTTATTTAAATAGCATAATTGCTTTATATTTTTTAACTAGTAGCAGACTTGGTTAATTTTAAAATCAGTTTCAAACACCACAGTCTAATACACAAACCTTTCTCAACTCAATATATATGATATATCTGATATATATGCATATATAACCTATTGCATATATCACATTTTATAAATTACCATTAATATTAGATTTAACTTTTGAAGTACATGTAAACAATTTTTATGTTCTATGACTCTGTGCCTATTACCTTTTATTTCTGATAAGTAAAACTATTGTTTGAATACATTAGATATATTATACAAAGTGTGAGCAAAACTTACATTGATTTATAAAACACACATTCTCTCCTCTAATTAATTTCAAACTAGAATACAGCACATTGAAATGGGTCTGTTATCTTCCCTAGCTCCTTCATCCTTATACCATCTATGTCCATATTAATTGGTCCTTCTATCAAATCCACTGGCTCCTTCTCAAGTACCTTTCCCAGGGAGTCATATTTTGACACACACTTCTTCATATTATTTAACAGTACATTATAGAACTATTCAATTTATTTCTTTTAAACTGTTATTATTTTTGCTAGGGATTCCATTATAATATCTACCACCTACTATGCTTTTTGTTATAACTACCAAATAATAAGATCCCTCAAAGATGCATTTTATTCCTGCATTCATTGTGTAACTCAATATTCAACTTCAAACTATTTAGAAGCATTATTGAATCAGATTATGTTCTATAAGACAAAAATCTAAAATAAGGGCCTACTATCTTGATTTATTTTCACACTACTTTCATAATCTCACTCTAACAAAGCACATATATGCATATCATTTGCTAGTATAAAATAGAAAGGGCATATGGATCTTTATTTTATTTTCTATCATCCTCATCAGTCCAGTTACACCATTCTTTTATTTCTAAAATTGAATAATATTCAAAGCATGAAAATATTCTGAAAATAGGTTTTCTAAGTTCTAACGATAGCCCCCACATTACCAAAAACTTTGAGCTTATTAGTAGACTATAATGTAATACTTAATAAAAATGATTGTCATTGCAAAAATACATTGAAAAGATTACAAAAGAAATAATATGAACTCTGCATAAACCCTTCCCAATTACTCGAAAGAGAATTAACTGTAAGACATTCTCATTCAGAAAAGCAAATATTTTCTGAATTTTAGAAGTGATATTCTAAAATATGAATAAAATAATAGAATTATTTAATATATAAATATACTATATAAAATGTACTTAGAAATTTAGTAAAGGATCTTGTGTGTCTAACTATATATAATTAATATCTTTACAAAAAATTAAATATTAGAGTTCTATTTAATTTAAATTTACATGATATATTTAAACTAGTAAATCACCCTGAAAGATAGTTTTGATTTTTTTTGGGGGGGGGGGTCACACCCAGCAGTGCTCAGGGGTTACTCCTGGCTCCATGCTCAGAAATTGCTCCTGGCAGGCACGGGGGACCATATGGGGCACCGGGATTCGAACCGATGGCCTTTTGCATGAAAGGCAAACGCCTTACCTCCATGCTATCTCCCGGGCCCCTCAAATCTTTAAAATATTAGCATTACAAAATTATTTAAGAAATTAAAATTATCATTTTAAGTTACAAGACTATAAACCTGCTAAGTCCTTAGCATAAACACTGGATGATTGGTAATAGGAAAGGATAATCCATAGATAACTGTTCAAACTCCAGAGAAACTTTAAAAGGTGCATGGAAAAACGCAGGCTTTCAGGTATGTACTGCTGTTTATTTTGTAGCAAATGTTTGTTGCAGATTGTAATTTTGAAATCAAAAGCATGGGGAGATTGTAATTTTGGTTTTGAATTTTGTTTTATTCCAGAATTTCTAAAGCTATAAACTTAAAAGAAGACTCTTATTTAATATGCCCCAAACCGTGAATTAATTATGTTCTAAATAAGTTATTAGAAAAATATTGTCATCTATGCATTTTTTATAGATATTGTTGAAAAGTTTGTTACCAGAAAAGTACTGAAGTGACATTTCCAAAGACATTAACATGAAAATGAGGACAATTTGAAAGGAAAAAAAATTCAATGTACAACCTTTTACCAAGATAGTCTTCAATAATGTATACAGCAACTATATTTTTAACTTTTAATATACATATGTAATATTCATAGGTCTTCTCTAAAGCTTTCCAAATTAAGTTTTTATGCGAAAATGAAAAAATAGAAACACAGTGACAGAAAAATGTGTATGATAAAATAATATCCAGCATTGTTACCATATGCACAATAAATACACAAAGAAAAAAATTTTATTCAAAGATGTCATAGACCATGAAAGTTTTAAAACACTTATGTATTTTCATACTGTGATATTAATATTTTATACTTTAGATTCTCTAACATAATTATATTAAATTTTAGGTGATATCTACCTTTTGAAGATTAAATAAAACAGAAAACAAGTGAACACATTATATTCACTGAAGCGTGTTATTAAATTTCAATATAATAGCAACCTTAGTTGTTTATACAGTAAAAAAGGATAGTGTGAATATCTAACTGAAATTAGTTTCTAAAAAAATATTACACAGAAAAGCTCCTTGAAACATTTTCAAAATATTAGTTACTGTTATCTATAATAATTGAAAGATAAGATATACTGGAAGATAAGTTCACAAAATCTTTTTTATATAGTTTATGTCAAATCTTAAATGGTCAAGACTGAGTGTTGGATGATCTATTATTTGTGTTGCTTATATGAAATATATGTGTATATATTATACATATTATATATTTATTATATAAATATATGTATTATATGTATTATATATAATACAAATATATAAAACCCTACAGTGGTCAGATATAACTTAAGTTTGTTTGGGGGTCATACCTGACAAAGGCGCTCAGGGGTTACCCCTGTCTCTGTGCTCAGAACCACTCTTGGGTCCGTCCCAAGTCTGTCGAGTCCAAGGCAAATGCATTACTGCTATGCTATCACTCCAGCGCCCAAAATATGAGTTTTATAAGTCAGTTTTACAAGATACCATTATCTAATCAATTATATATTATATAGAACTATAATTTATGCATTATCAAAGCTTAAGGTTATAAAACTAAAAAATGTTTTTGTTAATATAAATGCTATCATATTTTTACTTCAATACTTATTTGCTTTCATGTAATATGAAATTAATTATTTAAAAAAATTTCATGTCTACAGATATTTTTGTAATCATAATGCTTAAAGTTATTATTAAAAATGTGGCTGAAGTGGTGGCGCAAGTGGTAGGACTTCTGCCTTGAGTTTGCTAGCCATGGTTGGATCCCTGGAGTCCCATATGATCCCCCAAGCCAGGGTCAATTTCTGAGCACATAGCCAGGAGTAACCTCTGAGCATTACTGGATCTGGCTAAACCCCTTCCCCCCAAAAAAGAAACTCATACCTATAAATTCTTGGATATCACCAATGAATTAAAGCTTTGACTGTTATGACACTATAGATTGTGCAAATACACCTAAAAAATTGGGAAGACAAGTTTTTTGCAGAGTAATTGGGTAAGTTTCTTTGGTTGTTCCAGTGTGATACTTTTCTGTTTCTACTAACACAGTACATATCTTAGTAGCATTTCTGCCTTCTTTTTCAATTTCCACTCTGTCTTTCAATTTGGTTAAGAGAAACTTGATTTAATTTAACCACTGTGTACCTATTCAGTATTCAGAATCAAAGTGAATTACTCCACTATCACATTAGATGTAATTCCTGATTCATCTAAGCTAGTTTTGTGGTTGCATTCTTATGAGACTCGACTAGCTTAGTGACAGGTTTCTACTAAAAGGGACATGAAATCAGGTTAGGTGGCAGAAACCTAGGTGATGCTTGTTAAAATGCTGGAAGACCTGATCACCTCTAAACAAAATTGGTGCACTTGTATGGCAGAATGAATTATAAATACCTCGTGTATTTAATGACAACAGTATTGCTCAGCTTTATACTCAGCATCTTTAATAAAATCTATTGTTTAAAAATATAAAGTCAGTTCAACTATTTCTAAAATGTTACCATTTTTAATGAAATTGAGCACTCCATAGTAACTTTCCTTTACCAGATATTAGAATATAATAGAATGATTTTCCTTCATTCTTCATCTTTTGATTTTTTGTGCAAGAAAAATTATTATTATTATCACAGATATTTATTTTAACAATATGCATAGCATTGTTTCAGAGCTATATAAAATTATATATTGTATAATTATAAATTATAATTATAAATTATATGTTATTGTGAGAAACTCACTAAATAAAATTGCTAGCCTTTATTTTTGTCTGTAGTCTTATAGGATTCACTTAATTTATAATTTTGATAGTTATATGGGCCATTTAATACATCTTGTCTTCAATGTGGCTTACATTATTTGTTTAAAATTCAGTTTTATTTATTTGTTATTAACTATATTTAATATTTGGTTCAAGCTGATATTCTACCTGACTTTAATCATCATACTTAAATTTTAAGCACATTTAAAAAATAAGTACATTTAAAAAAAGATCATTCTAAATATGAACATAAAAACTGTCATCATTTTAGTAAAAGTTATTTGACTCCAAGTTTTCTTTTATTAAGTTAAGAAAAAATATAAGTATGTTTATTTAAGATCCTTACTTTTCAGCAAAGAAAAATAAATGTTAGATATATTTTTAATTTTACAACACAGCTTTAATATAGCATAATTTATTAATTTATAGTTTTGCTGAGACATTTAAAGTAGACAGTTTTTCCTCATCAAAATCTGAGTATGTCTGTCCAAAGTTTTTATCTTTTAAACAAATTGTCTAATTCATTCCAGTATAATTTCAAAAGGGTGGCCTAAATTTTCAAAGGAGAAAAATATTTTTAATTATTTAGGTCAACGTGGTTATTATGTGGTGCTTATCTTTATTGCTGTAGAACTCACTGGAGTTTTTTTTATTTGAGATCTTCTTTTGTATGGTTGTGGTGTTTCACTTTCTTTTTTTTTTTTTTTTTTTTTTTTTTGGCTTTTGGGTCACACCCGGCAGTGCTCAGGGGTTACTCCTGGCACAATGCTCAGAAATTGCTCCTGGCAGGCCTGGGGACCATATGGGGCACCGGGGTTTGAACTGATGACCTTTTGCATGAAAGGCAAATGCCTTAACTCCATGCTATCTCCCGGGCCCCACTTTCTTTTTTCCTTTCCTCTCTCAAACTGAGGTTGAGAACCTCTAAAAGCACTCTGCCCATTTTTGGTTTATTTGATTTTTACCCCATTTTATTGCTCTTCTTTTCTTCAAACAAAATCACATAACTTGAACTATCTAGTACTGCCTCTCAAATAGAAGGGGAATGAGTGGAGAGTATCAAGATCAAACAGTTGTATGATCATTAAGTAATAAGCTAGACATAGAGGGGACCACTTATACTAGCAGCCCAGGGGGGTGAGGGTGGGGGATAAGGGATTCAAGATGGGAACAGGGGTTAAGGGAGGACAACTTTGGTGATGGAAATTCTTCTGACACATTGTTAATATATACCTAAAATATTACTGTGAAAGATATGTAAGCCAATTTGGTCAAAATAAAAATAATATTAAAAACATTATTTAGGCCAAGAAAATGAGTTTACTGAATCTCAAGTACTAGGATGAAAGTCAATATTTTATTGGCACTGTGTTTTTATTTTTAGATTGTTCATTAATGTCCCTTACTGGTATTTGTGTTGCTTTATATTTTACTGATATTTCTAGAAGCTCTGTTAAGAATACTATGATTGCGGGCCGGGCGGTGGCACTGAAGGTAAGGTGGCTGCCTTGCCTGTGCTAGCCTAGGATGGACCGCGGTTCGATCCCCTGGTTCCCATATGGTCCCCCAAGCCAGGAGCGACTTCTGAGCGCATAGCCAGGAGTAACCTGAGCGTCACCGGGTATGACCCAAAAACCAAAAAAAAAAAAAAAGAATACTATGATTGCTTATTAAATAACTGATATTTAAAAATTATATTTGTTTTCTTCTTTGAAAATATTTTTGCTCTGAGAGTTATCTATCATTTTCCTTTTATCGTGATATAATTTCTTTGAGTCGAGGACATGTCAGAGGACACTAAGGAGATACTTCTGGCTTTATGTTCTGAAAGTACTCCAGGCAGCCTCTGTTATCAATATAGTATTTCAAGGATGAAACCCAGGTCCTGTGTATGTAAGGAAAATTCCCTGTCTACTATACTATACCATGATTCCAGCACGATATAATTTTTATTGTTTTTATTAATGAAACACACTTCTTTTTTTTTTGCTTTCTGACATTTAAAGCTGTAATTAAATAAAAATTAAGCAAACGAGAAATTCTGAGACATCAGTCATATAAATAAAACAAATATATTAAATTGGGAATTCATTTTGAATGCTTAGAGATGGAAAATGGTTATAAAATAATATATAATGTAAATATGATGTGAGAGGAATGAAGGCGAGATTCATACTCTGATACTCTTATGTATTATGGTAAAGACATGCTTCGAGAATGGCACTATATGGTAAAAAAAATAGCAGACTGAGTTAGGATACTTGCAAAATAAACAAATTTGTAACTTGGGACTAGAGCAATGGCACAGCAGAAGGGCATTTGCCTTGCAAGCGGTTGACCCAGAACTGATCATAGTTTGATCCTATGGCGTCCCATATGTTCCCCCAAGCCAGGAGCGATTTCTGAGCACATAGTAGCCAAGAGTAACCCCTGAGCATCATCCGGTGTAGTTAAAAAAAAAAAAAAAAGTATCATCAAGTAAATATTACCAGAGATAGAAAATGCAAAAAAAAAAAACAAAAAAAAAACTAGACACAAGCAAAAAATGTCTAATTTAAATAGATGTTTGCAAACCATAATTGGGAGCAAGTCTGGATGTAAAAGTAGTGAAATAATAACTTAAAAACAGTGAAATGGTAGTGGCTGGAGAAATAGCACATAAATAGGAATAGGTCATTTGCCTTGTAAGAGACCTACCCAGAAAGGACCTCAGGTTCTATTCCCTACACCTCATATGGTCCCTCCAGCATGCCAGAAAGGATTTCTTAGGGAGTTACCACTGAGTACTGTCAGTGTGTGTCTCCTCCCAAAACAAACAAACAAACAAACAAAACAGTGAAATGGTAGCTGGAGAAAAAAAATAGCTTGAGTAATTCACCCTTACGTAACCAGATTTAATCCCTGAACACATCACTGGGTGTGACCAGAAACCAAAAACAAAATGAAATCAAACCAAAACAAAGCAAATATATTTAACGGGAATGGAGATATTGTACAATGGTAGGGCATTTGTTACACACTTTGTCATTTTGGATTTTATCCCCACTCTCTGTGTGTTTCCTTGAGCTTCCCTGAGAAGTATCCACTAGAATAGATCCAGAAGTAAACTCTAAGCACAGTCTGGCTGGGTGGCACCCACAAATAAAACCAAACAAAATATCATTGATATTTGATCAGACAATTTTAATTTTTATTAACTTAAGTCAACCCATAATATTAAAAAAGCAAGCCATATAATCCGGACAGTGTTTGAACAAATTAACCTCTTCCTATTTAACATCACTTTTAATGTGCTTTAAGCCCAGTACATTTTTTTTCTAATTTTGTGTGCGTGTATATACTTAACCTAGGGAACCATAGCCATTTAAAATTTAAGGTTTTATTCCCCAGAGAGATAATAAGACATAGCAAAGCATTGTAGTTTATTATAATTAGTATCTACTTCACTTTGTTCGTTACTGCCTTACTCGTTTTAAAACATTTTTTTAAAATATAATTTTCTTGGAACTAGAGCGATAGCACATGCTAGGGCATTTGCCTTGCACATGGCCAATTCAGCTTCAATCCCCGCATCCCATGAGCTTGCCTGAGTATCCCTGAGCTTGCCAGGTATAAAGTTTTCTGAGCAAAGAGCCTGGAATAATTCCTGGGCACCACCAGGTATGTCGAAATTCCAAAATAATAATAATAATAATAATAATAATAATAATAATAATAATAGTAATAGTAATATAATAATAAGTAATAACAATCAGTTTGGTATTCTACAAGTTTTTAAATTACGTGCACTTACAGGAAGTTTTCTTTACTATATATTCACATGCCATAATTTAAAACAAATTTATAGGGGCCAGAGTAATAGCACAGCAGTTGGGCATTTACCAGACCCTGGAGAAACCCGGTTTGATTCCTGGCATCCCATCTGATCCCCTGA